>APFE030209356.1:5438-61952 GCA_000404065.3 Pinus taeda
TATTATATACTTTAATTTTTTTATGAAATTAAACTTTATATATTATAAAGTTTTTAACTTTATATTTATTATAAATTAAGTTATATTCATTTTTAAAGTTCAACTCATATTTTATATATAGAGGTTTATTATATCTATTTTAATATAAATCCAAACTTTACATTGGTTAATTAGTTTAAATGGGTCGTTACAAAGCACTTGTGTCAGAGGGAGCAGTTGTGGCAGAAATAATTGCCTCTGGGAGAAGTCAAAGAGCCTTGTATTAGCTTCAGAGAGATTTGATATCTTAGTTCGAAATTATGGGCTGTCATTGACATTTTCAGGCTAGATAGCTGATATGCTGAAAGGCTATAGTGGTGGAGAGAGCAACCAAAATTACCATAGTAGGATATGTCTCAATGTGAGACGGAGCCCCTAATCAGGATGACAAGGAAGTAGTTTTGGTGATAGACCCATTAAAAGCGTGATAAAAATATGCAACTGTGGTCAAATTCCACTTTTGACTGCTCACTTGATGGAGATAATAATTGCATTGAATTCCTCTTTTCGAGAGGACCAAAATTGACCTAAAGATCACTCAAATCGGATAAGGGAAAGTGTACTTAGGAAGAAAATCCCACATGTGCATATTTGATAAGGCCGGCCCTAAAGCAAAGTGGACCACCTTGGAAGGCTATAAATACAAGTGACCTCTACCTCAATTAGACACCATGATGAGACACTCTTTTATCTTGGTTTTGGGCTTGCACAGGGCTGAGGCTCGTCTGCGGAGGATTAGGTTCGCTTTGAGGTGAAATTGCAGGGTCTGAAGCTCGCATCTCTGATTGTTAATTGTAGATAACAATGGTATGTTCTATGCTTTAGCACAATTTACTTCAATGTTTCTTATCAGCCCAATGACAATTTCCAATTATCTTCAGTAGCAATCACATTAACTTATACACATTGACAGCAAATGCAGATAGAACATAAAAACATATGCAAAAGACAAGCCAAGACAAGAGGACAAAGGATGTGGCGAATGCCAGGGACAAACCCCAATGTGGGGAAACCCTTTGATCCAATCTTCTTATTATTCTTCAATAATTCCGCTGAGGGAGAGTACAAATATCATAAATACATGCCTAAAACAAATTTGCCAAATTAGCAGTCAATGCAGTCCTAACCAGAAAGTCAACGGTGGTCAAAGCTGCCCCAAAATGTCCTCTAATCAGTGCGGTCAACGGTAGAAGAATGCGACCTCCAAAGAGGGTCAAAGTCAACCCAAAACAAGCTCGATCAACCCTGTCAAAGTCTGCTATAATTCTGTGATCAAACCAAAAAATCAACGTAGCAGTCAACTCGATCAAACAGTCCCAATCACTTCGAAATCTATGCCAAAGAATGCAGCCTACAGAAATCGAAATTCTCCCCTAAAATAGAAGTCAACGCTAGTCAAATATTGTTGGTCAACGCATGCCCTAGTCTTGAAATTTTCGGCCTTCAAAACTAGTCCAGAAATCTGCCTTCCTTCCACATGTGCGAAGAAGAGAGCCTCCAAGTTGTACGAACCAATCAAGAGAGGAGAGAGAAGATGATGTGATGAGATGAGTATGTACAAATGAGAGAAGGGTGACTCCTATTTATACAATTCGTTGAGGGTGAGGAGACACATCCATTGGGCTTCATGAGCCTACATTTGACTGAGGCCAACCTTGACAATTTGTCCATGAGAAAGAATAAATTCAAAATTCCATTTCTGCTTGTCAGAATGAGATGATCTTTATATCAAAATTGTACCTCTCGAAAAGAGGAATCCAATGCAATAGTCATTTCCATCATATGAGCTATCCTAAGGTGGAATTTGGCCTTAGTTGTGAATTTTAACATTGATTTAGGGTTTTGGGCCTCAGTCGCAGGCACAAAACTGGAAGAAGTAGACCATAGTCACTCGCACAAAAGCTCATCTGTGCGACTAGAGCCTTCCAGTCCCACAAACAACTCTCCATCCATGCAAATGGGAGTTAGGGTTTCCGCAGCCCTGATCTAACCCAGCGCAACCAATTTCTGCTTCCTTCTCATCCAAGATATATAAGGAGACCCCAAAGAGAAGCAACACCGAGACGTGCTCTTACGATCCACAACACTGCTAACCTAACCAGCATCTATATATCCATGTAGTCTCAAATTCCCGACAATGTATCTGTCCATAGTGGATTGTGCCCCAGAGATATCTCAAGAGATTCTTGGCAGCAATCCAATGAATGTGATGAGGCTCGACCATATATTGACTCAATGTGTTCACAATGAAGCATATGTTAGGACGGGAGTTGACCAAAAACATCAAGGCCCCCACAAGTTGACGATACTCTGTAGGGTTCGCCAATCCAGTTCTAACAACACTTCGACATAGCTTCTTAAAGTTGAGTTCCATTAGAGTAGTCACGGACTTGCAGTCCACCATCCCACATCTCTCAAGTAGCTTCACAATATATTTTCCTTGAGAAAGGAAAATCTCACTTGGCTTTTGCTAGACCTCCAACCCTAGGAAATAATGCATCAGTCCTAGGTCCTTCATCTCAAACTCGGAACCCAACTCCCTCTTGCATTGATGAATGAGAGGGTCATCACCTGTAAGAAAGAGATCATCCACATAAAGGACCAGAATGAGAGGCTTGTCCTTTTCAACCTTGAAGTATAGGTTAGGGTCAACATTGCTTCTTGTAAATCCCAACTTCATAAGATAGCTATCAATCCTCTCATACCAAGCCTTAGGAGCTTGCTTCAACCCATAGAGGGCTTTATTCAACCTGCATACATGTGTCTCACGATCTTGAACCTCAAACCCCTCTGGTTGTTCCACATATACTTCCTCCTTAAGCGAATCATGCAAGAAGGCAGTTTTGACATCCATCTGATGTAGGTTCCATTCTTGCGAGGCAGCAAGGGCTATGATTGAATGAGTGGTGGTATATCGGGCAATAGGTGCAAATATCTCGTCATACTCTACTCCTTCCTTTTGAGAGAAGCCTCGAGCTACAAATCAGGCCTTGAATTTCCCAACACTCCCATCAACGCTATGTTTGATCTTGTAGAGCCATTTCGAAGTGACCACTGACTTGTCCTTGGGTCTAGGAACCACATCCCAGACATCATCCTTCATGATCGACTCATATTCCTCATTCATCGTATCCTTCCAAACTTGTTGCTTCACAACTTCTTCGAATGTTCAAGGCGCTGATTGTACAATGGTACTCATGGCAGCTAAGTACCCTTGTTACCTATTCAGCTTCTTGCTTTCACGAAATGCCCCCCTCGATGCAATATGTTTCTCAACATCTTCAAGAGTATCTTTGAGCCACAAAGGTCTTTTTCTTGAAGTAGAGGGCTCATTAGGAGGCGGATCAATGGGATCCATTAAACCTTCAACATTGGGCATCGTTTCATCGGACAGAGGTTCATCTTACTTTTTTGCGTCAGCATCATCATTGTTCTTCCTAGGAATAGGAAGATCTCAGATCTTTCTAAGAGCAGAATCTTCATCGAAAGTGACATCATGACTTAATTCCACTTCCCTTTGACCAGACACATAGATTCTATATGTCTTTGAAGTTTCATTGTAGCATACAACGCTCGTTTCTTCCCAAATGCATCTAGTTTGTTTCTTTTCTCTTTCGGCACATGAAAATATATAGGACAACCAAAAATTCTAAAATGAGAAACATTCGGTTTCTTACCGGTGAAAACTTCTTCGGGTGTCTCGAAGTCCAAAGCTTGATGTGGGCATCGATTTTGGACATACACAATGGTGTTGGCAACTTCCCCCCATAAGAACTTCGGAAGACCTTGATCATGTAGCATGGCACGAGTGGCTTCTATGATAGTACTATTCTTCCTTTCGACAACACAATTTTGTTCAGGAGTATGTGCAGTAGTGGTCTCCCTCTTAATTCCAACTCCTCTACAATAGTCTTTGAATTCATATGACTCATATTCATTACCATTATCGGTCCTCAATATTTTGATCTTCTTCCCTGTTTGATTCTCGACCAAGGCTTTGAAAGAGCGGAACCACTTGAATACTACATCCTTGTTCTTTAAGAAATAGATCCATGTTTGCGAGAGAAGTCATCCACAAAAATAGCATAATACAAATATCCACCCAAAGATGTCACAGGCAACATACCTGATAGATTAGAATGGACCAATTGAAGAATATTAGTGGTTTGAGTCTCACTTGAGGGGAAGGTCCCCTTGTATGTTTTCCAACTTCACATCCCTGATAAACACCTTCGTGATTTAAGTTGAATTCGGGCATCCTTGTGACCATCTTCCTTACATCGGGTAAGGCTTTGAAATGAAGGTGAGCAAATTTCCAGTGCCATAATTCGGATTGAAGAGAAGTACCACAAGTCATTGCTCCCAACAAACTTCCTCCAACCTGATAGAGACCTTCAACCCTAAATCCAAGAGTGAATGCATCTCTTGGGTTCCTTTACCAAACACTAACCTTTCCATCAACGAATGTCACCTTAAAACCTTTGTCTTCCATTGCAGAAATAGAAACTAAGTTATTTTTCAAATTAGTTACATATAGTACTTCTTGTAAGTGGAGGGTTTGACCTTGATTTAAGTGAAGATTAACAATCCCAATTCCTTTCATGGGATAAGTGGCATTATCGCCAAGTATAATATCCATATTTGTCTTCTTTTCAACTAAGTTTGAGAGAGCTTCTTTGTACCTAGTGAAGTGCCTTGAGGAACCACTATCAATCAACCAATGGTCCAATGTATCTGGAGGAGAGGTTCTGGAGAGGGCAAAACTAAGATAAATTCTTTTGCTTTACAACATTAACTTCTTCATACCTGGAGTTTCTCGACTTCTTGGGAGGACGACCATTTCCATTTTGAACAGCAGGAGCATTACTCTTTCCTTTGTTGTTGAACCTGTTGTTCCTTTGATTGCGATTGCCCTTGAAGTTGTTGTTATTGTTGTCATCATCTCTTAGAGTATCCTTCTTATGAGGACACTCTCTAGCGAAGTGGCCAAACCTATTGTAATTGAAGCACCTTCCTTTCCTTCTTTGAATCCTGACGTGAACCCTTGTCCTTGATTCCTTGGACCAACATTGTTCCTTCTCTTAGAAGGAGCGGAGCAGGCGGTAGGATTGTTTCCATTTGAGGGCTTATCTCTTTCCATCATCCTTATTTCTTCTTGAGTGCATCTGGCCAATAGTTCATCAAATCCCAGAATCCCGTCATTGTTGAGGATGGTAGTGTTGAACACATCCCAATCTCTTGTAAGGCCCCCAAGCGCAATAAGAGAGAGCTCTCTGTCACCAGTGACTTCACCAATAGATAGGAGATCATTCTTGATCTTGGTAATCTTCATGAATTAGGATTGGATGGATTCTCCTCTATCCATCTTGATATCTTTCAGCGTATTCTTGAGAAAGGGAATTTGATTTGCATTGTTTACTTTGAACTTGCCAACCAACTTTTCATACATCTCCTTAGATGTTTCCAAATCATAAATATAGGCAACCAAAGGCTTATGAATGGAATTAACAATAATCTTCTTTGCTTTAATCTCACCTTTCTTGTACTTGGTTTGTGCAGCAGTGGATGCATTTGAAGGAGGCTCTGCTATTCTTCCTTTGACATAGTCCATGGCATCATTTTATGCTAATGTCAAATCCAAAGTCATATGCCATGCATGATAGTTGGATTTGTCCTTAAGCTTATCCTCAGATTTGAAGAAAGATGTAGTTGTCATTGGGACTAGTTCCAAGTCCTTGTCCAACAACTTCCCGTTATTACTTTGCTTCACTCTTGTTTGGGCTTTGTCTTCCCCTGAGCTCTGATACCATGATAATTTTAGATAACAATGGTATGTTCTATGCTTTAGCACAATTTACTTCAACGTTTCGTATCAGCCCAATGACAATTTCCAATTATCTTTAGTAGCAATCATATTAACTTATACACATTGACAGTAAATGCAGATAGAACATAAAAACATATGCAGAAGACAAGACAAGACAAGAGGACACAAGATGTGGTGGATACCAGGGACAAACCCCAATGTGGGGAAACCCTTTGATCAAATCTTCTTATTATTCTTCAATAGTTCAGCAGAGAGAGAGAGAGTACAAATATCAGAAATACATGCCCAAAACAAATCTGCCAAATTAGCAGTCAATGCAGCCCTAACCAGAAATTCAATGGTGGTCAAAGCTGCCCCAAAATGTCCTCCAATAAGCTTGGTCAACAACAGAAGAATGCCGCCTCCAAAGAGTGTCAAAGTGAACCCAAAACAAGCTCGGTCAACCCAGTCAAAGTCTATTGTAATTCTGTGATCAAACCAAAAAGTCAACGCAACAATCAATTTGGTCAAACAGTCCCAATCACCACGAAATCCGTGCCAAAGAATGTGGCTTGCAAAAACCGAAATTTTGCCCCCAAAACAGAAGTCAACACTTGTCAAATACTGTTGGTCAATGCATGCCCTAGTCCTGAAATTTTAGGCCTTCAAAACTGGTCCAGAAATCTGCCTTCCTTCCACGTGTGAAGAAGAGAGCCTCCAAGCTGTACGAACCAATCAAGAGAGGAGAGAGTAGATGATGTGATGAGATGAGTGATGTCCAAATGAGAGAAGGGTCACTCCTATTTATACAATTCATCGAGGGTGAAGAGACACATCTATTGGGCTTCATGAGCCTACATTTCACTGAGGTTGACCTTGACAATTTGTCCATGAGAAAGATTAAATTCAAAATTCCATTTTTGCTTTTCAAAATGAGATGATCTTTATATCAAAATTGTACCTCTCGAAAAGAGGAATCCAATGCAATAATCATCTCCATCATATGAGCTGTCCTAAGGTGGAATTTGGTCCTAGTTGCCACATTTAACACTGATTTAGGGTTTTGGGCCTCCGTCGCAGGCACAAAACTGGAAGAAGTCGACCACTGTCGCTCGCACATAAGCTCATCCGCGCGACTGGAGCCTTCCATTCGCACGAACAACTCTTCATCCATGCGACTGGGATTTAGGGTTTCCGCAGTCCTGATCTGACCCCAAGTCGCTCACATGACATGCTTAAGGGAGCAATTGGGGTAGCCATAGTCGCTCGCATAACTCCTGCGTGCGACCGAGACCTCAAAGATGAAATCTCAGTGTTTCGAAGTTTTTGCTTGTTGACCGCAGAGTTTGACAGTTGACTGCAGACATTGACAGTTCATTACACTCTTCAGAATCATGGTTTTAAGTATAAGCATTGTTGGGTTCAATTCATTGATGTAGTAGTTGTTTTGTTGGATAATTGCATAGATGAAGATATGGATCGTTGTACTCCCTTTTACTGAATCATTTGATGACGATCTAGTAAGAAGAATTTGAAAGGGTTTTCCCCATAGTGGGTTTTGCCATAGTCTCCAACCAATTATGGTGTCTCTGTGTGAATGCTTTTCTTCTATTGTTCCTTTACGTTCCACTGCATTGATGATGATGATATTGTTCTTTCTACATAGTTGCAGATGCTGTTGAATAATGATGCAAATCTGAATAATGCTATGATGTTATGGGGTGAATGTACTGTGTTAATGAAGAAAGACAATTATCAAAGCAAAGAACAATATAGCCCTAAGAAAAATTAACATGGTATCAGAGCTGAGTTGGAGAAAAGTCATGGAGATCACCCCTATGATGACACCATTGATGGAAGCAAGAAAAAAAGGAGAAGACCTAAAAGAATTCTAGGGTTTGAAGGAAACCTTGGGCAATTTGGTTATTAGGGTTTGATGGATATTATGAGGTTAGGGTTTGAGAGAAACCCTGGTTTATGGCAAAGACTTAAATGAAATCTAGAAACCCTAGCAAGGTCAATATTAAGATGCTCAAGCACTTGTGTCAGATTTGATGAAGCCCTATATGGGATAATCTTTATTAGCCCTGGTTGCTGATAGAATGGGTTGAAAATTGAAGGCAATATTGTCATCTAAACAATAGACACTGATGGCTCTTGAAGGTTGGTTCAAGAGGGAGATGATCACCTCCCATTGAAGATAAGTACTTTCTGATTTATGATGCTCCTTTATGTCTTTACTTATGAATCTATTATTGCTTTAATTATTATGTAAGCTTCCTGCATGTATATTTGAATATTTTGATGCTTCTAACTTCTTGATGAGATATGATAAGTGGATTCTTCTTGAGGATGATGGCTAGTGTAGGAAGAGAAGATCTAGCATTGGAAAAGAGGCTCTTGATGAAAAGGTGATAAAGCGCTACAAGCTGCCTATGTAAAATAAGGTGCACAGGTATTTAAACACCACAAGATGGTATGTTTCAACTGCAAAATTGGATGGCAAGGTAAGTCCTAATGTATGATGAGAATGTCTCTTTCACAAATGGCTTATTTGTATGAAAGTGATTTGGATTCATGGTTCTTATGATAAAATGGTGCACTTGGTATTGAATAAGTATCTTACTTCTTGATGAACTTCTTGATTCTATGAAGCTACCTAGTATTGATCTTTGATATAGTGGTATACTTGATGTTTGGCTAACATCTATTGTTTTGGATATCTTGATCCCATAAAGGAGGTTAGCACCTTGATTCTAGTAGATGGTAACTTGACACTATTTGTTTGTGAAAAGCATGGTAGCCATGATGATAGAAGTATAACTATGAGATTGATACTCAAGATTTTTGTTGACCATGATTATGTTTTGATATTTTTAGTGATTGTGGCATATGGTAAAATTGAATGCCGTAATTGAATTATGTGACAAAGAAGTAATGCTTGTGATCATGATTCTTGAAGTCCACTCCTATTAACTCTTTGACACTAACCCTTGATGACAGATTGATGTCACGATGAAGTAGATGATGATAACATAATATAACCATGATTAATATGTGTTATGGTCCGACTTTATGATCTAACAGATCTATTGATGCATGATAACATTATAGACAGGTTGATGGCATAAATGAAGATGACTTAAGTGGATTCCCATTCAGATGGAGAATCTCTCCATAAGATCCCTTATCCTATTGTCAATTGCATTATATACTCTTTATTGTTGAAGTATGATTTATGGGCATGAATTGACAAATATCTAACATTGTTGATTTGCATCAAAGTTCTGATATGAGGAGAGAGAGTCTTCTCTTACTCTAAGCCTCAATTGCACGGGGGCAAGGCTACAGGAGCAACTGTAGCCTCCTAGTCGCACGGAAGCAACCTCAAGGGTGCAACTGAGGCACTGAGATAGTTCTGGGGCAGATCCGACCACAATGGCTCACTTACAGTACTTCAAAGAGCAACCAAAAAGCCACAGTCGCTCACATACCATCTTGAAAGGTGCGACTATAGTCTCTCAATTGCACAGAGAAAGGCCTATGGGTGCGACTATGCTTGCAGGACACAAAAATGAAGTTTTGTTCATGAAATCAGATGTTCACTTGAAGGATGTCAGTCCTACAAACATGAAGCAGATAAAAAAAAGTTCTGTGAGCAGGGAAGTTTGAATGATTACTATACTTGTGTTTGCAGGTGATCGGGATATGCATATTTATAGATATGTCATTATGATTTAACCACTGAAGTTTGTGCTGCAAGAGTTTGACTAGATTTGGCTGAGTGATATAGATGAGCAGTGTTTGGAGTTTTGACATAATGCTTGATAATGATTTTGAATTTTGACTCGATGATTTAGATATGTTTTGTACAATTGATCTCACTTTGATAGCAAAATTGGGATTTGACCTAATGACTAATGATTTGACTTGACGACTGATGATTTTCCTTGATAACAATGCTATATGGACATAATGACCTTCAGTAACATATATTGGTATCCGATAATGGTTTTCTATCAGCCTCCTTGTCCTTAGCACATTGGTTGAAGTATTGACAGATGTGATTCAATATGAAGTAATCTCACGATAAATGGATGGAACTTACATGACTTATTCTTGGTGTATGCATTTGCATTTAGTGACTTATATTATGATCATGAGGATGACTTGATGAAGCTTGGTTTGATAATTAAAAGACAACTTGTTGGCATGACAATAGATGAAGTCATGACATGATGAGAGCTCTATCTATATCCCGGTCTAAAGAATTGATACTGTGATATTGATGACTTTGATATTAGTTTTGATCTGGCTTCTAAACTTTGATGAGCCGACTTAGTTGATTTGATTGTACAATATTGATTTATCTGAGACTGAGCATATTGGTTTGGAAAAGTATTATGTTTGTAGAGAGCATTGTATGAAGCAAGCTCCTCGATTTTTGATATATCTGCATTGGCAGTTATTTGGTGAAGTCAGGATGATGTGTTGATCCAGACCTCTACTTCTGAAGTGTTCCAAGGTATAACTTTGATTTTGGTTTTGGTTTTATATACTGATGGTCTACTCTTGATAGCTAATGAGCCTCTGATAATCTAAGTAAGAGAGAGATGACATCTAAAGCTTGAAATAATGAATCATGGCATGATGAATCGATTTCTGAAGTTGGGAAAAGAAAATCTATATTGCGAAGCTATTGAAGAAGTATTAGAAAGTGGAAATGCAAATCCTTGGACACTCTGATTGAATTTCAAGATGTTGTGAAAATATGTTGTTAAACTCAACTTCGCAACCGAACACTTGATTGAAGCATTGATGTTTCCTTTTGAACACCCGTTCGTTTTGAGCCGCTTCACTCACATGGAGTTATCACCAAGCACCCCTTCAAAATATTTGCATGGGATGATCAACTTTTGATCTGAGATATTCTTCTGTGATACGTCACTGCATGGATGTATTGATGGTGTTTGGGATTATTATTGATGAGTGCATCTGGGTGCTGTCTTTGTATGAGATCTGCCATGATATTTTGGATGAGAGGTCCATAGATTCACACACAATTGAGGTTGAGCATGATGTTGCTAGCATGGCTAGCTATTAGTGAAGATGAAGAAGCTTTTTGAAGAGATGTTTGAGAATGTTCAAATATGACATGGATACATTACGATGACAAAAAGAGGGATCCGATTGGTAGAGAACCCCATATATAGTTGGGACTGAGATACCTTCATATATTGAGGCATTGCTGCTGTATGAGACAAGCTTAGGCTTGTGATTGACACCTCCTTGAGAGGAAGGATGAATATGGTACCATTTTGTGATTTATATGATTATTTATGTTCTAATATGATATTTGATTTGATGACTTGCATGAACATGTGACAACTGTTATTGCTACATGATGATCAAGCTGATACCAGGTATCAATATGATGAGAGCATCGCTGATCGAGGACATTGAGCCAACCCTTCCTCCCTGTCTGAGTTCCTAAGATGAGGAATTGACATAGAGGGATCCTGGGGTTGAGGGAACTCTGGACAATAGGGAATCACCCCTATCTGTTATCCATAGGGTTGGAGATGCTGTTGCCCTATCTTCATAGGGTTGTAGATGCTGCTCCCCTATTTGGTCTATGCAAAGTATACCCTAGTGGGCATCATACCCATAAGTAGGGATTGCTGGGAATAATGATCCCCGTTTGGCCAACGGGTTGAGAGTGTACTTGGTGTGTACAACCCCAAGTCAATTATGATGCAGGTGATCTACCACATGAATGCTTAGAGTCATCCATGGGAAGATCGGTAGGCAAAAGGGTTGGGTTGAGATAACCCTATGTGGTTCCGGGTTGAGAATGAGCTCTCCGATGTGATTTTAGGGTTGAGATGTGCTACCCTGTGTGTTTGGATATCCTATTGCTCGATATGGGGTTGTAGATGTGCTCCTCGATGCAGTACCAGGTTGAGGCGTGCTCCCTGATGATATGCTTTCCGATGATGATGTGGGTCATAGATCTGACTCCCCGCCTATGTTTCCAGATAGTAGCCCGCTGGCAGAGATTTTGGGTAGTAGACCGATGAATAAAGGGTGGTAGCTTATGCTCACCTCAGATAACAAATTCTTCTTCTTTTAGATTCCAGAATGTTCAGCATATGAGCAGGGACAATCAAGAGATAAGCGGGAATAAGCAAGAGATGAATTGAGATGAACATTGATGATTTGAGATGATGAGATAATTGAGATGGGGCATATGATGACATGATGAGATATTGATCGATGGACATATATTGATAGGTGGAATTCTCCCTAGTTGAGAGGCAGTGTTAAAAATATGCAATTGCGGTCAAATTCCACTTTGGACAACGCACTTGATGGAGATAATAATTGCATTGAATTCCTCTTTTCGAGAGGACCAAAATCGACCTAAAGATTGCTCAAATGGGATAAGGGAAAGTGTACTTATGAAGAAAAAGCCCACATGTGCATATTTGATAAGGTCGACCCTAAAGCAAAGTGGACCACCTTGGAAGGCTATAAATACAAGTGATCTCTACCTCATTTAAACACTATGATGAGACACTCTTCCATCTTGGTTTTTGGCTTGCACAGGTTCGAGGCTCGTCTGTGGAGGATCAGGTTCGCTCTAAAGTGAAATTTGCAGGGTTCGAAGCTCGCATCTCTGATTTAGGGTTTTGGGCCTCAGTTGCAGGCACAACACAGGAAGAAGTCGATCGTAATCGCTCGCACAGAAGCTTATTCGTGCGACTGGAGCCTTCAAGTTGCACAAACAACTCTCCATCCATGCGAATGGGAGTTAGGGTTTTTGCAGTCTTGATCTGGGGTAGGCATAGTCGCTCGCATTACTCCTTCGTGCGATCGAGACCTAAAAGATGAAATCTCAGTGTTATGATGATTTCACTTTGTAACCGTAGTGTTTGACAGTTGACTGCAAAGACTGTAGACAATGAGAGTTCATTATAGACTTCAGAATCAGGGTTTTGAGTGTATGCATTGTTGGGTTCATTTCATGGATGTTGTAGTTGTTTTGCTGATTAGTTGCATAGATGAAGATATGGATCATTGTACCCTCTTTTGCTGAATCACTTGATGACGATCTAATTAGAAGAAGAATTTGAAGGGGTTTTCCCCATAGTGGGTATTGCCCTGGTCTTTGACCAATCCTGGTGTCTCTATGTGTGAATGCTTTTATTTTGTTGTTCTTTTTTGTTCATTGATGATGATGATATTGTTCTTTTTACATGGTTGCATATGCTACTGAATAATGATGTAAATCTGAATAATGTTATGATGTTATGGGGTGAATGTAATGTATTAATGAAGAAATGCAATTATCAAAGCAAAGGACAATATAGCCCTAAGAAAAATTAACATGGTATCAGAGCTGGGCTGAAGAAAAGTCATGGAGATCACCCTTATGATGACACTGTTGATGGATGCATGAAGAAGATGGTGGAGACCTAAAAGAAATCTAGGGTTTCAAGGAAACCCTAGGCAATTTGTATATTAGGGTTTGATGGATATCGAGGTTAGGGCTTGAGAGAAACCCTGGTTTGTGGCAAAGATTTGAGATTTGCAATCTAGAAACCCTAGCATGGTCAATATGAAGATGCTCAAGCACTTGTATCAAATTCGATGAAGCCCTAGATGGGATAGTCTCTATGAGGCCTGGTTGCTGATAGAATTGGTTGAAATATTGAAGACAACATTGTTATATGGACAATGGACAATGATGGCTCTTGAAGGCTGGTTCAAGAGGGAGATGATCACCTCTCATTGAAGGCAAGTACTTTCTGACTTATGACACTCCTTTATATCTTTACCTTTGATATATAGATCTAATGATGGTGTCACTTATGCATCTGCATGTATATGTGAGTATTTGGATGCTTCTAACTTCTTGATGAGTTGTGATAAGTAGATCCTTCTTGAGGATCATGGCTAGTGTAGAAAGAGGCACATGATGAAAAGGTGACAAAGTACTACAATCTGCCTATGTAAAATAAGAAGGTGCACAGGTATTTGAACAATACAAGGTATGTGGTTTCAATGTTATGTTGGATGGCAAGGTAAGGTCTAAGGTATGATAAGAATGTCTCTTTCACAAATGTCTCATGCACACATATGAAAGTGATTTGGATTCATGGTTCCTATGATGAAATGGTGCACTTAGTATTGAATAAGTATCTTACTTCTTGATGAACTTCTTGATTCTATGAAGCTACTTAATATTGACCTTTGATGTATTGTTATAATTAATATTTGGCTAACAACTATCCTTTGGATATCTTGATCCCATAAAGGAGGTTAGCACCTTGATTCTAGTAGATGGTAACTTGACACTACTTGTTTGTGAAAATCATGGCAGCCATGATGATAGAAGTATATTAATGAGATTGATACTCAGGATCTTTTGTTGACCATGGTTATGTTTTGATTTGTTTAGTAATTATGGCATATGGTGAAATTGAATGTCCTGACTTAATGGATTGAGTTATGTGACAAAGAAGTAATGCATGTGATCATGATTTTTGAAGTCTACTCCTATTAGGTCTTTGACACTAACCCTTGATGACAAATTGATGTCATGATGAAGTAGCTGATGATAACATAATATAACCATGATGAATATGTGATATGGCCTAACTTTATGATCTAACAGATTTGCTAATGCATGATAGCATTATAGACAAGTTGATGGCAAGAATGAAGATAACTTAAGTGGATTCCCATTCAGAGGGAGAATCTCTTCATAAGATCCCTTCTCCTATTATCATTTGCATTATATGTATATTCTATACTGTTGAAGTATTATTTATGGACATGAATAAACAAATATCTGATATTGTTAGTATGCAACAAAGTTTTGATCTGAGGAGAGAGACTTTTCTCTTACTCTAAGCCTTAGTGGCATAGAAGAAAGCCTATAGGTGTGACTGTAGCCTCCCAATCACACAGAAGAAAGCCTATAGGTGCGACTGTAGCCTCCCAGTCACACGGAAGCAAGCTCAAGGGTGCGACCAAGGCACTGAGAAAGTTTTGAGTAGATTCGACCATGGTCGCTCATTTATAGTGTTTCAGAGAGCGACTAGGAAGCCTCATTCGCTTTCATAACATCTTGAAGGGTGCGAATGTAGTCTCCTAATCGCACAAAGAAAGGCCCATGGGTGCAACTATGCCTGCAGGACACAAAAATGAAGTTTCGTGCATGAAATCACATGTTCACCTGAAGGATGTCAGTCCTATAGACATGAAGCAGATCACAGAAAGCTCTATGAGCAAGGAAGTTTGAATGTTTACTATAATATGAATATGTAGATTGAACTTGTGTTTGCAGGTGACCGGGATATGCATATAGATATGACATAATATTTTAACCATTGAAGTTTGTGCTACAAGAGTTTGACTAGATTTGGCTGATGATATAGATGAGTATGTTTGGGAGATTGACATGATGCTTGACAATGATTTAGAGCTTTGACTCGATGATTGAGACTAGATTCACTATGATAACAAAATTGGGATTTGACCAGATGACTAATGATTTTGACTTTACGACTAATGATTTGCCTTGATAACAATGCTACATGGACATAATGACCTTTAGTGACTTATAGTGGTATTTGATAATTGTTTTGTATTGGCCTCCCTGTCCTTAGCACATTAGTTGAAGGATTGATAGATGTGGTCTGTATGAAGTAACTCACGATAAATGGATGGGACTTGCATGACTTATTCTTGGTGTATGCATTTACATCTAGTGACTTGTAGTATGATCATGAGCATGACTTGATGAAGCTGGTTTGATAATTAAATGACATCGTGTTGGCATGACAATAGATGAAGTCATGACTTGATGAGAGCTCTACTTGTCACCTGGTCTAAAGAATTGATACGGTGATATTGATGACTTTGATATTATTTTTGATCTGGCTTCTAAACTTTGATTCTGTTCTGTACAATATTGATTTATGTAAAACTAAGCATATTGGTTTGGAAAAGTGTTATGTTTGCATAGAGCATTGTTTGAAGCAAGCTCTTCGATCTTGATGTGTCCGCATTAACAATTATTTAGTGAAGTCAGGACGATATGTTGATCCAAAACTCTACTTGAGAAGTGTTCCAAGGTATGACTTTGATTTTGGTTTTGATTTGATATGCTAATAGTCTACTATTGACAGGTGGAGTCTTTGATGATCTAAGTAAGAGGGAGATGGCTTTTGAAGCCATATGATGAATCAATTTCTGAATTTGAGAAAATATAATCTATATTGCGAAGCTATTGAAGAAGTATTGGAAAGTGGAAATGCAAATCCTTGGACACTCCAATAGAAATTCAAGATGTTGTGAAGAGATATTGTTGAACTCAACTTGGCAATTGACAATTAATTGAAGCATTGATGTTCTGTTTGAACACCCGTTTATATGTATATATGTTGTACATAGAACTTGAGTCAATTCATGATTGAGCCTCTTCATTCACATAGAGTTGCCATCGAGCACCTTGCAAAATATTTGCATGGGATGATCAATTTTTGATCTGAGATATTCCTATTATATGTGATTGCATGGATGTATTGATGATGTTTGGGATTATTATTGATGAGCGCATCTGGGTGCTTCCTTAGTATGAGATTTTCCATGATATTTTTAGATGAGAAATCCATAGCTTTACGCACGACCGAGGTTGAGCATGATGTTGCTAGCATAACTAGCTATGAGGCACGATGAAGAAGCTTTTTGAAGAGATGTTTGAGAAAGTTATGAATATGACATGGACACTTTGCGATGTCTAAGAGTGGGATCCGTTTGGTAGTGAATCCCATATATAGCTGGGACTGAGATACCTTCATATATTGAGACAGTGCTGCTGTATGAGACAAGCATAGACTTGTGATTGACACCTCCTTGAGACGAAGGATGAATATGGTATCATTTTGTGATTTATATTTGATTTGATGACCTGCATGAACAAGAGACAACTGCTATTGTGACATGATGATCAAGCTGATACCAGATGTGAGTATGAAGAGAGCAACGCTAATCGAGGACATTGAGCCAACTCTTCCTCCTTGTTTGAGCTCCCAGGGTTAGGAATTGAGATATAGGGCTCCTGGGGTTGAGGGAACTCTAGACAATAGGGTATCACCCCTATCGGTTACCCATAGGGTCGGACATGTTGCTCCCCTATTTGCTCTATGTAGAGTATACCCCAGTTGGCATCATACCCACAAGCAAGGCTTGTTGGGAATATCACTCCCTGTTCGGCCAACGGGTTGAGAGTGTACTTGGGTTGTACAACCCAAGTCAATTATGCGTCATTGATGGAAAGATTAATAGGCAATAGGATTGAGTTGATATTTGCTCCCCTATGCAGTTTTGGGTTGAGAATGAGCTCCCTGATGTAATTCTAGGCTTGAGATGTGCTCCCTTGTGTGTTTGGATATCCTGTTGCTCAATATGGGGTTGTAGATGTATAGCTCCCCGATGTGGTTCGAGGTTGAGATATGCTTCCTGATGATATGCTCTTTGATGATGATGCGGGTCATAGATCTGACTTCTCGTCGATGTTTCTGGGTAGTAGCTCGTTGGCAGAGATTCTGGTAGTAGCGCGATGAATAAAGGGTGGTAGCTTATGCTTCCCTCTGATAACAAATTCTTCTTCTTCTAGATTCGAGAATATTCAACATATAAGTAGGGACAATCAAGAGATAAGAAGGAATAAGCAAGAGATGAATCTAGGTGAACTTTGATGATTCGAGATGTTGAGATACTTGAGATGGGACATATGATGACAGGATGAGATATTGATCGATGTACAGATATTGACAGGTGGAATTCTCCCTAGTTGAGAGGGAGTGTTAAAAATATGCAACTGCAACCAAATTCCACTTTGGACAACTCACTTGATGGAGATAATAATTGCATTGAATTCCTCTTTTTAAGAGGACCAAAATCGACCTAAAGATCACTCAAATCGGATAAGGGAAAGTGTGCTTATGAAGAAAAGCCCACATGTACATATTTGATAATGTCAGCCCTAAAGCAAAGTGGATCGCCTTGGAAGACTATAAATACAAGTGACTTCTACCTCATTTAGGCTTGTCTGCGGAGGAATAGGTTCACTTTGAGGTGAAATTTGCAGGGTCCGAAGTTCGCATCTTTTATTTAGGGTTTTGGGCCTCAGTCGCAGGCACAACACAAGAAGAAGTCGACCACAGTTGCTCTCACAAAAGCTCATCCGTGCGATTGGAGCCTTCCAGTCGCACAACAACTCTCTATCCATGCGATTGGGAGATGGGGTTTCCACAGTCCAGATTTGACCCTAGTTGCTCGCATGCTAGGATTAAGGGAGCAACTGGGCAGCCATAGTCGCTTGCATAACTCCTCCTCCGTGTGACCGAGACCTAGATGAAATCTCAGTCTTCCGAAGATTTCGCTCTGTGATCGCAGTGTTCAATAGTTGACCGCAGGGACCGCATACAGTGACAATTCATTAAAGACTTCAGAATCAAGGTTTGAGTATATGCATTGTAGGGTTCATTTCATGGATGGTGTAGTTGTTTTGTTGGTTAGTTGCATAGATGAAAATATGAATCATTGTACTCTCTTTTGCTGAATCATTTGATGAGATCTATTAAGAAGAAGAATTTGAAAGGGTTTTCCCCATAGTGGGTTTTGCCCTGGTCTCCGACCAATCCTCGTGTCTCTATGTGTGAATGCTTTTCTTCTGTTGTCCCTTTGTGTTCCGCTGCATTGATGATGATGATATTGTTCTTTCTACATAGTTGCATATGCTGCTGAATAATGATGTACATATGAATAATGTTATGATGTTATGGGGTGAATGTAACATGTTAATGAAGAAATGCAATTATCAAAGCAAAGAACAATATAGCCCTAAGAAAAATTAACAAACAGGAGCATGACCCAAAATTTTGATGGATGGACAATAGGGGTATGGCTCGGACTGTTGGTGACAATAGGAGCATGACTCAGACTGTTGATGGATGGACAACAAGGGTATGGTTTGGACTGTTGGTGGCAACATGAGCATGAACTGAATTGTTGATGGATGGACAACAAAGGTATGGCTCAGACTGTTGGTGACAATAAGTGCATGACCCAAATTGTTGGTGATGACAGGAGCTTGACCCAAACTATTGATGGATGGACAACAGGGGCATGGTTTGGATTGTTGGTGACAACAAGAGCATGACCCTGACTGTTGGTGAGATAACATGAGGGACCTGTACCTAGGAATGGTCTTTGAGGCCCGAACACTCGTGGAGTGGGTGCCTCTTCAGCATCACGCCCAGAGTGAGGCCTTCGGATTTGGGACATGGCTTTCCCTAGGGTTTGACCATTGGGGATGGCAACTTTGAACTCATGCACTTGATCATGGTGACTAGAAGTACCATCGGTTAGGAGAGTTAAGTTGGGTTGTGTTAAATATTGATGATGATGCTGATGTAGGTCAAGGGTATTGACCTAGATAAAGATGCTATCGATGAGATTCGCCTTTCTTCTAGAAAGATAATGTATACAGAAAACATCTGTATAGTCATTATGAATAGACATTTTCCTGTGTCATGTATTGTGACAAGAATTAGGGATGTTGTTCCTGTGTCAAGTACATTGGCCAGAATTAGGAGAATAGTTCTAAAGGTTGAGTTGTAGCCTCCTGACATCCTGCTTGTATCTCTGAGAGAGTTGCTCGGATCTTTGTTTAAAGAGAGCATGTTTTGGCATCCAGCCTCGGTTGAGGTCATTTGGAGTTTCACCTGGGCTATGTGCTTTAGTCGTGTAATGGTGAACGAGGACTAGTCTGGATACATGAGGTTGAATCATCCACTGGATCATGGTGACTAGTTGATATTGATGTTGTACCATAAGTACTAAGTGGATGCCATGATTGTTATTGGTCAAGCGAGTTGACTTGGATGATTGTGATGCTAGTAATTATGATATTGATGCTGATGCTGATTTAATCTTGATCCTTAAAACCCTTTCAACTTGTTGACATCTTGATAGGCATTATGAATATCTCCCTAGCTAAGAGGGAGTGTTGAAGAATGTAGCTATGACTGGTCTTCATAGTCCTTGATCTATTTATAATACTATGTAAAAACACAAAAGAAAATTAAATTTTAAATTAGAAGAAAGGAAATCAACAAAAATACCTAAAATTAAGATCCTTGAAAATAGCTCATACTCACGTAAATAACATATTTACCATAAGTTACTACGCACCATAATTTAAGCAAGTATTTGCATAAAAGATGGGATAAGGAACAAGATGTAAATAAATATACTTACCAAGAGTTACTGCGCATCATTATTTACGTGTTCTTCAACACTTTAACAAATATGAGTAAAAATGTAAATGTGCAGGCTTACTAGAATTTAATTTAAAGAGACGTGATCTAATTTACAAAGAGACATGTCTCTTGGATATCTTTAGTATAAAATGCACTTAAAACTTTTCATTTCACATATCCATTTATCACACATATCTCTCTCTCACACACATTGTGATCTCTACTTTCCTTTCATGATTATTAGTTGAATTTCTGAAGTGTGATTGCTTGATGAAGATAAAAGAACTATAATATATATTCACAAGTAATTACCATAGTTCAGAAATAAAGTTCTTACATCATTTGTACTGAAGACACGGGAGCCCCATGATTCTTTTATTGATGGATTAATAAAATAATCGAGCTTTCAGCTCAACTCTGTGTGCTTGATTGATTTCACTGCTGAAGAATTCCGCTATGGAAAGTGCTTGTAAGTTGAGGGTTTCTAGTGTGTCTATGTGCCTGGTTAGCCATAGACCAGATCTAGGGGCTAAGGAAAATTTCAATGTGTATATCATTGTAGCTATTCTTTTAGAATACCATAGATAGATGGTCTGTTTCTTTGCACTTCGGCATAATTGTTAATCACCAATCCATGAAATTGGGCTACTTGTTGTCAGCACTTTGGTTCTGCTGATGATCCTGATTTGGACACTCAAAATGTTGAGAACAATAATACTTGAACACAGAGTTCTTTGTTCCTATGATTGAACTCTAGTCAAAGTTCATTGAGCAACTAGATTCGAGAACAGAAAGCAGCTGAATCATTCAGAACTGAGCAAAGGATCAGGGATTATTTTTTGGCCTTATAATGAAATCAAGCTTCCCTTAAATTTTAAGTAACCAGTGGGTTTTGCTGCTCAACGTGACATAATTTTCATCTATGAACTTTCTTATTTTATTGAAAATACGTGTGCATTGTCTGTCATTTACTGTAAATTTGGACATTGAAGTGAAGCTTTATTTTCCCCGGTTACAGAATATATGTCATTTAATGAAGTTTTATTTTCCATGGTTACAGGATTTATGCCATTTAACGAAGCTTTATTTTCCCTGTTTACAGGACTTATGTCATTTTAAGAATCAAATCACGTTACTTTCTCTTTTAATATCTTTCAGATTTTGGCTTTGAAAAAGTTATTTGATTTTAATTATATATCAGATCGTCACATTTTAGTTCCAAAGTAAATTCTTGCAAATAACGATTTTGATGATTCATATTGCAAAGGACAATTAGTCAGATTGAGATTTAACTAAAAATGCATGTTGGCAGTTCTACTGGAACCCCTTCTCCCAAAGAACCTGCATGCAGTCAAAAGACAGCCCAGCTGGGACAAATGTCAAAAGGGCCATCATCATCATCCAGAGTCAGTGGGTTGTCCCCTACATTAACAGCAAAGAATCCAAAATCTATTTCAACATCAATAAATTCACCATCACCTGTATGTAGACCCTGGGATCGAGGAGACCTTATGAGGCGTCTGACAACTTTCAAGTCCATGACATGGTTTGGAAAGCCGAAGGTCAGTTTCAGTTCTTTTCATTAAATATGGAGCAACATTTTGTTATCAATTCGTATGAGATGTACCTTAGTTGGACTGTAGGTGGTTCTGATATATTACCCTTTTTAATGTACTGAGTGGCTAGGCATTTGAAGAATGTGTTTTACATATTTTTTTGAATATAAAATTGCGATTTTTCCCTTAGAAAAAAATCAATTTATTTGAGGGAGTTTATCTGAAAGTTTTCAAAACTAGTTGTGTTTCATTTGCATGCAGGACATACCTTGGCAATTTTTTGGTAGCTTCACATTCTTCTTCTTCTTTTATTCTTGTAATAAATGGGTTCTTTGACTAATATATGTCAAATATGTAGAACTAGGACACTTTTTACAAAATAAAGTGGGGTGACCTGCACTGAGAATGAAAGAACACACTAGATTGTAGAGAGAACACAATATACTGAATCAAAAGCAGCGTATTATAATGAAAACTAAATTATTTTAATGAATCGAATGGTGAAAACACTGCAACATACACATCAATACATAATGGTTAGTATTATTGCTTGAAAATGCACAACTTATTTTGCATTTTCACGGGCTTTCTTCTTTCACCACCAGGGCAAAAAATTCTTGGACTATTGGTGACAGTTATAGGTTGTGAGGCCATGCATCTTGTTCTTTCTTGCTCGAGCATCTTTATATCATCATCTGGGGTAAGACTGAAGATGTAAAGGGGGTTATATTGGCTTGATGGAGGAGCTTCTATGTATTTGGAGGTGTATTTCACCTTTGAAGAGGTCTCTTGGGATAAAGACACATTGTTGGAAGTGAGTTTCGCATATTTGGAGGCATATTTCACTTTTTAGGTCCCGTCAAATGCACATTACTTGATGCATTTTTACATATTTGGAGCCATTTTTCACCTTTGAGGAGGACTTTGGGGTAAGAACACTTTCTTTGAGGCATTTTCTACATATTTGGAGGAGAGCTCTTTACATGAGAAGATCCCCATGGTCAAATATTTAAATGAAGAGTAAATGCATGTTTTAAGAGGATCCAATAGAATAGAAAGATGAAAAGTGGCAATATGGAGGATTCTAGGGCCTTCTAAAGAAATAATATGTTGTTGAAGTGGTTGAAAGGAAAACTACAAAAGGAGATCTAGTCTCATTTGCTAAAGGCATGGTTGGAGGATAAGGCATTCCCCTTTAAGCATTTAGTTGAATATAATTGAGAGGATTGGAAGGAGGACACATTTAATGATCTGTAAATGCACTGTCCATTTCCCCTGCATTGATTCATGAGAAAGTTATAATCACCTCCGATTTTGACAATTGCTTTCAGTCAAATGCATACTATATTGTAAATTTTACTAGTAGCATGTACTTGGATTTTTCTTTTATGTAATGTTTGGATACAAACTCAATGCAATGAAACTTCTCTTACTCTTTACCGTTGGATGTACTTAGTCTTCAACTGACACTATCCATACAAGCAATGCTCAATTATATGTTTATATTCAATTTGTTGATTTTTGTGTAGCATCGGGAGGTAAATTTCAATACCAAGGGGTCACCTAAGTTGGCCTAAAAGAATTGTGAAAATTAGAATAATTTTATTTTTATTTTTTGGGCATCATGTAGGCTCAAATAGTACAAGTCGACCCTACCATGAAAGGGTGTGTCCATTGTTGAAAATTGTAGCATGGAAGGTCTTCTTTGGCTTGTGCCTTAGCCAAAAAGTCCATGAGTTGTTTTCTCTTAGCATGATGCGAATCATGAGTTATACTTCACTTCATGCGTAGTGTTGGAGGGTCAATTACGTGTACCCTTCTTTAGTTTGACTATAGGATCGAGTGGCAGTTACGAGTTCAATTTAGGACGAGTTGGGACTTTAGTTATTGATTGAAGAAAGGATGATTTATGACTCTAGTGATGATTTGAGTGAGAACCAATTCGACTCAGTTAACTTGTCAATCACAACTCAAGTTCTAAATTTGTACTTGCCTATTTTAGCATGGATAAATTCTATAAAAGAAGGACGAAGGAACATGTATTATTCGTTGTTGAGTGCACAAGTTTGTGTGAGATGATCTTTGCTTGTGGGTGCATATCTTGGAGGAAGTAGTGCACAGTATTGAGGAGGCTTTCTTGTGCTAAAGTATAGGGAAGATTTGTGCTAAGAAATAGGAGGCAAATTTGCACTAGGAAATAGGGCCACTATTGTGCTAGGAAATAGGAGGCCTAGTGCACTAGGAAATAGGGTTAGGATCTGCACAAGGAAGTAGAAGCAGGGGATCATGTGTTTGCAGGGTGAGTCCAAGCTAGTTCAACAAGAGAACAAGTGTGTTCTCAGTGTGATAGATTGCCTTGTAAGAGATTCAATTGCTTAAGCTCTATCAATAAAATACGACAACAAAGAAGCAGGTTTTCTGTTTCCTGAGAAATCGAGTGTGTCAATTTGTGTGATTGTGTTTTTATCTTTGTGTTTATATTCTGCTGCTTATTAGTTAAGAAACTTTGTATCTTGGTGAAAGTAAATTTGGTTTCAATATTGGTTGCCTTGTTTTCAGTTATTCACTAAGTAGTTGTAGAGTTTTATGGAAATTTAACATCCCCTGGTCAAAATTCAACCCATTCGACTTGTATATATACATGATGTGACACTTCATTTTGATCATTCATCATCACCTGTGACACTTCATTTTGATCATTCATCATCACCTCATCTCTCTTCTAGAGCAACAACACGTGTGACAAAAGGAGGCTGAATTGACTTGAATTTGACTGAGTTAAAGGAGGGTAGGTTGACCGCATTTGACCGAATCACAAGAGCTGAGTTTGATCGTAGTTGACTAAGCTGTAGAAGCCACAGAGCTGAATTTGACCATAGAGCTGTCTGCAGGTTTGAGTTTGACTAGGTTTGTTTGACTGCAGATTTTGGGCAGTTTGACCAGTGTTGACTTCAAATTATTTTGGGCAGTTTGACCAACTTTGACTTGCTAGAGTTTCAACCAGATTTATTTGGTATTTTGACTTGGGTATTGCACAAATTTCTAAACAAATTATTGATTTGTAAACCTTGCTGAAGAATAATTTCTCCTAGAAGAAAAGTTGTCAGGTTTTCTCCCAAGGTTAGGTTTCCCAGGGTAAATTTGTTGTCTCTTTTGTGCGTGGCTGTCTTTCTCTTATCTTTAATGTTTCCACTGCAGTTACTGTTGAAATTTTCTAAAGTGTAATTGCTCAATGATATCATTGAGAAAACTATGTGTGGAAATCATTAGGAAGTAATTATCGGGTAGAAAATTGTATTCTACTATGCATCTTGTAGAAAATTCAACATGGTATCAGAGCTTTATTGAAATAGCAGCCATTGAAGTTAGCGTAAGAGACGAGTGTTCAACAACTTGACTAGATTTTGATTTCTTGTCAATTGGTGCAAAGTTTTAGAATTGAAGACAATGTTACAAATTTTCAGAAGGAAGTTACTCTAGAGCCAGAGGGAGCTAAGGAGAAAGCCTCCCTCACCTACTTTTATATAAAGCGAGAAGAGAGCCTATCATAACACCTGTATTAAAGTATGTGCTTTCAGTATTGATGTATTTGTCTTGGAGACTTTATGCTTTTGTGCTACAAGAGTTGGAAGACTTAGTGTTTGTAAACCCTAGAGAAGACTTGGAGGTTACGACTTGTATTGGAGTCTTGGATGAGAAAGTCCTAGGGTTTGTGGAATGAAACCCCAGAGCAAGACTTGGAGTGCTAGATGAAAATGGAGTTTGTCTGATGCATACTTGGTTTATCTCCTTGGTAGCATGTGGAATGACTTGGTGTTGATGCTAGCTTGTTGTTGACCCGTTGGTATTGCTAGATAGCTTGATGAATCCACATAATGAAGAAATCCTAGCCTTACAGTTCATACAAGAAAAGAGAAAGGAAAGCAATGAGCATCCACCTTAGACGAAGTCACGAGAATTCTTCTTTTAGGATCTACTACCAGTGATGTTTGTGGGTAGTTGTGCCTCCAGGCACATGACATGTTTCCAAGTTTCTCTTACTGATTTGTCGGAGAGGGAGCTGACAATCCTTGGTAGTTTCTTCCTTAATCAAGAGATAAGTACTTCATAATTTTCTCTCCCTTAATTATTATTAATTATATATTTTTTTGGTCAGCCTATTGTCCTTGTATTTTGCTTGGTTATGATTTTTCTTCTATGGCCTCTTGAATGGAGTTTGTAGAAAGGAAGAATAGGTACATTATTCATGCAACAAATGGCAACATCGAGAAGTACAAAGCAAAGTCGTGGCAACAGAGTTCTCCTAGGAAGAGGGAGTGGACTATGAGCATATTTTTTTTGCTCCGGTTACTAGATGGTCAGGTTCTTGTATGACCTAAAGACTTGCACATAAACTCAACAAGTGTGATTGATGTTCGATAGGGAGGATTGTATAGATTGTTAGGACATCTGGGATTGTGCAAGATGACCAAAGGAGCTTCCGGTTCCGAGGGAGGTGATAGTCAGGTAGAGTGGAAGGGGCAACCTTCCATGAGGATGTCATGGGTTGAGATTGTCAAGATGCTCAAAGACAAAAGGTCTCTTGGAGCAATATGCCTTCTTTGAATTGACCATGTCAGACAATAGAAAGACTTGCTTATGTGGCAGAAAGAGCAATAGTGTTAGGAGGATTTGCTTCCATGATAGAGGGAGCAACCATGATTACCACACAAAGACCTACTTTAGTGTCAGGGGGAGTTGACCTTAGAATTCGAGATAAAGGATCTTGGCTTGATGCACTATTTTTTCTTGGGATTGGAGGTGTGGCATAGGTGCGATGAGATCTTCCTCGGATAAGGGAAGTATATTGTTTAGATTTTGAGGAGATTTAGTATGATGGGCTGCAAGTCCATGGCTACACCTATGATGACCAATATGAAGAAGTTGAATGATTTCGCTTTAGATTCCGATTTGGTGGATACCACGATGTACAAACAATTGATTGGATCTTTGACGTATTCAGTTATCACTAGGCTTGATATTTGCTTTGTTGCAAACACCCTGAGCCATTGTATGGTTGAGTCAAGGTAGATACATTGGGTTGTAGTGAAGCATGTGTTGAGGTACCTGCGTGGTACAATTGGATATGGTTTGAGATATGTCTTAGGTGGTGAAGTGAGGTTGCAGTGATTTACTGCTTTAGATTGGGTCGGGAGTGCAAAGGACAGAAAGAGCACCTCGGGATTTGCTTTAGCTTGGGGTGAACTATGATATCCTAGTTTAGTAGGAAGCAAACTCTTGTTAGTATAGCAGAGGAAAAGTATATCACAGCTAGTGTCGCAAGTCATGAAATAGTGTGGCTTTGAAAGCTTCTTGTAGGACTATTTGATCAAGTCACTTCATCTGAGATATGGTGCAGAAAGGAGCAATAAATCTCCAATACATATCCACAGACGAGCAAATTATGGACATTCTCACCAATCCTTTGTCTAGAGCGAAGTTTGTATACTTCAAAGATAAGCTTGGCATGATGCAAAATGTCTCCCTCGTTGAGAGGGAGTGTTGATGTCATTGTAGGCTGCGACAGACCATCTCTTGAGAAGCTAGATGGGCTTGGCTGGGTCATGCTGATTTGAGCAGGTGAGATGGATACATTCACCTGAGTAGCCATGAAGGACTTTTGCTAGGTCATGTTGATTTGACCATGGGTGAATGGCCTTGGGCAATTGCAAGATTGGACAATTCTTCTCTTGAGAGGCCAGAAGGACTTGGCTAGGTCATGCTAATTTGACCAGAGGAGATAAATGTAATTTACCTAAGAAGCCATAAAGGACTTTGGCTGGGCCAATTGGCCAGAGGTGAATGGTCTAGGGGCAAAACTATTGGAAAATCAAGAATCTTGTATATTAGGTTTGACTTTCGTTTCTTGATAATTACTTGTGATATTAGTTGGCCTTTTGTTACTTCTTTTAGTTCTTGTTCCTCAAGCAATTACCAAAACAATGAAGATCACAAAGAGACAAAGTACACAAGATATAGGCTCAAAGTCAAGGCAAAACTCCTCCAAGGGGAAAATCCAGAAAAAAATATTTCTCTTCTTATAAAATTTGTTCAAAATGAGACTTCTAATACCCAAAGGCCAAAGCCCAAAATCCTCCCAAGCACCAAGTCAGCGCACCAACAAGATCTTCAAAGCAACTTCAAAACTTTGATCTGGCGGCTTCACTCTAGAATTTCGGCCCTGCAACTACACTTTTGAAGCTCGGCCTTGCAATTTTTCCCCCTGCAACTTCGCAACTTCACTGAAACCCTAGCAACTTCACTAGTGAGGACAAAAAGAGATGTTTCTCCAAGAGACTTCGACTTCTTCTTCTTTTCCTCCTCCTTCCTACTCTTCTTCCTTCTTTGCTATTGCATATCGAACTTGTGATGAGATGGTGCTCCAAATGAGTTGAACTCCTCTTATTTGTAGCCTACTTGAGGGGTCAAATAACCCTCCTTAGGACGACTTCGTCTTGACTGGGCCGACTTGGTCTTGGAGGCTAAAATGGCTTTCCTTGACTCAAAAATAAATATTCTCTTTTGTTACAATGAGTCCAGATGGGACTATAATACATGACAAAAATTCTTCTTAGACCAAGAAAGACCTAGAAATACCTAGAAGCACAAAGAACATGCTTTTGACCTAAAGTAGAGCATGTAACCCACGCTTTTCATAAAGTAAAATTTCTTTCTTTTCTCTTTCTTTCTTTATATACAAAATATACAATGTCATGATTACAAGGGTCGTTATGAAGACTGAACCTAGTTACAATTTCCAACAAGATCTTCTCTTGAGAAGCCATAAAGGACCTTGGCTGGGTCATGTGATTTGACTAGTGGAGATTGATACATTTACCTGAGGGGCCATCAATGACTCTGGCCGGGCCATGGTGATTTGGCCAGGGGTAAATGGCCTAGGATAACTCATATTGCCCACAACATCATGGAATCATCTACAAATGTGCATGTGAGGAGTCACATTGCCTACTCCAGGATGGAGTGATCTATAGACGTGCATGTGAGGAGTCACATTGCCTACTCCAGGATGAAGTGATTTATGGACATGCATCAACATAGCAAGCTCATGAACTTTTCTTATGAAGGATAAATTTTAGCTAAGGGGAAATCTATTGTGGCCAAGGAGAATACTTCCATCGCTAAGAGGGAGTGTTTATTTTTGTGTAGCATCGAGAGGTATTCCTGCATGCCAAGAGGTCACGTAAGTCGGCCTATAAGAATTGTGAAAATTAAAATTAAAATTTTTAATTTTCCTTGACTTAAAATTGCTATGATGAACAATTTGAAGCTAAACATTCTTTGATCAAGACACAAAATTTTCTTAACAATAGATAAGCAATAGAATAATCAAAGAGATAATGACAAAGTCACACAAATACACAATTATTTTTCTAGGGAAACCCAATAGGGAAAACCCTCTCCTTCGCTATAAAATTTATTGATAGAATATGAACAATTAGATCTCTTATAGGGCAATTTATCACACTGATAACTAATTCGTTCTCACTGCTACACTAGCTAGAAACACCCTACCACAACTTTGACCCAACTCCTTCTTGCTTGCGACTTACCTGCCCTCTTTCCTTGCGTAGGAGATCTCCTATTTCCTAGCGCAAATCTGGTTGCAAGAAGGTCTCTCTATCACTACGTATTGGACCCTCCAAAATATGCTCTACCAGCAAGGCTCTCCAACACAAACTGGTGCAAACTCTCATAATCTAGTGAGTTGTGTCTTGTCACAGTCCTTTGTGAGAAAAACAACTGATTACAATTGTGCCTTTCGATCTCCTTATAAGCAATTCGCATAGGCTAAATTTAGCAAGTTGTATCTTAGGAAGTTGACCTGGTGATTGATTGAGTTAACTGAGCCTAACTGACTCATGTAACTCGTCCTTCCCAAATTTAGAACTTGAGACTCACTCGCTTGTCTTTCTCCAAAGATAGCTCGCACTAGGAGACAACAACTGAGCCTCCCACTCCAACACATCAGTCGAACTGCTTCATGCACTGTCCTAAATTATAGAAATTCATCCTAAAATTTAGGAATTTGTCGTATATCTTAGGAACTCATCCTAACTTATAAGTACTCATGCATGTTAAGGAAAATGTTGGAAAACGTAACTAGGTTTGGTCTTCATTTAATGTATTTGAGTCATCATGTAATGTACTTGTCAAAAGAATAAAGAAAAAAAGAATTTTTATTATTACTATTGTGACTTATTAAAGCATGGGTTTTATGCTTGGGTCACCTTGTTTTAGGTCAAAGTGCCCATTGAGGACTTCTAGGATTTATTATGAGTCAATAGAGTCATTATACTTTTAATGAGACCCTTCTTGGGCTTTTGAATCATGTAAAAATGTTAAGTATTGAGTCAAATATGATTTATGTATCCCCCACACCATGTTGGCCTAGAAGAAGATCAAGTCGGCCTAAGGACCCTATTTGACCTCACATGGAGCCTATAAATACAAGCTCATGGAATTCATTTGGAGCATCATTCTCACACACAAGTTCGATATCTCTTATAGCTAGGAAAAAGTGCCAAGTTCTCTTGTAGTTGGGAAAGGTGCGAAGTTTGTTGCCGGGAAACCGAAGTGAATGTGAGTTTGGGGAAGTCTAAGGAGAAAGGAAAAATCGAAATTTTGGTGCCTCTCTCTTTTTGTTTCGTGCTCTGGATTGGGAGATTGAAGCCTTCCAAGTTTCTTTGTTGTCGGAAGCTGCTGCCTAGTCGAAGGTTCTGGAAAGGGGTGAAATTCTAGGAGGCTGATTTGGTGTAGAGGAAAGGTCTTATCTTGGTCTTGGGTGAAGAGTCTCAAAGAATACTATTGCAACGAAGAATTTCTTGACTGGGTTTTCCCCTTGAGAGGGGTTTTGCCCTGGCATAGTGCCTACATCTAGTGTCTATTGTTTTATGTGCTGCTGCTTTGGTAATTGCTTGATGAACAAAAAGATAGAAGATATATAGAATTGTAATAATAAAAAATATCACAAGTAATTATCAAGAATAAGAAAATCTTTTCGTCTTTTTGATTTTCTAATAGAAAATTGCTTCTTGGTCTCTTTGACTAAAAGGTGCAAGTCAAAGAAGGACCTTTCTCGCTACTATTTTCAACACTCCCTCTTAGCAAGGAAGGTGCTTTTGGAATAACCTCGTCCACCTAGATCTATCTCCAACACTACCACGTTCTCCGCTGCTTCAACTGCTCCCTCTGAACTAGAAGACTTCATTGCTTTCCTCTGCAGAACCTGATTTGGAAACCTATTCTTTCCCACCATGTTCTTGCGATTCCATCACTTAAGTCATAAGTGCCATGTACCCTGTGTACCTTTGTGGCTGCTTCCTTTGGCTCGAAGTGATACTGGAAGATTCGACTCTCTTATGATCGCCCTTAACCAAATCCTTTGCCCACTTGGCTCGAACTCTCCCTATACTGGGAGTCTTTGACCTAGTCACTACCTCCACTCGCCCTGGGCTATGCTTCTCATCATCCTGCTGGTTAGCCCAACTGTCAAATAGCTTAGACTAAAATTGAGATACTGGCTGAGGCTCCATCTTGAGAGCTCTATTCTTCTCTTGCTCAACCATCACTTCTCTACTCTGAGAACTCCCTGCCTTGTTGCTCAACGCTGCACCTGTCTCTACCCGCAACTTGTAGAGATTCTTCACCCTCACATCTATTTGCTTCTTACATCTAGAAGCTAAGTGCTGGAGTTACGGCTTATCTCTGTTGAAGATGATATCATGTCCCTTGTCCTCAAGGGTAGCTACTTAAACAAGATTCTGCCTCAATCCTGGAACATAGAGAACATCTTTGCGTTGAAGAGGATTACTTGACTCCTTCTGAAAACTAACAGTACCAACTCCCCTAGCTGCATATTGACCATCATCTCCTAACTGCATGTCCTTCTCCTTTAGGTGGCTGAAACTCTTTTTGTTCCCGGTCATGTGGAAGGATGTTCCTTAAACACATTTGGCAGGTACTTTGCCTCTTCTGCTGATCACTACAACTTCTGCTCCCTTAGAAAGCGTGCATCTCTAGCTCAACAATTTGCCACTATCAATGATCACAACTCCTTTTGTGTCACTGAACTGTGGTTCATTGGTTTGCCCCACTAGCAGCCCTCTGGCTCCGGGACCTTAGAGCACCGTTTCTCTCAACAAACTCTTCCCAATGAAAATTATGTCGTTGAACATCAGAGGGCTGGGATCTGCCCAAATAATAAGATCCCTAAAACACAACATCAAATCAAAAAGTCCATCTATTTTTCTTCTTCAAGAAACAATGATATTGAAAGAGAAAGCTTTAGATATTCTCCTCAGAATTTTCCCTTCATGGTGTGCGTGTGGATAAGTGCGAATGGAAACTCAGGGGGGCTGGCATCATTATGGGATCCCTCTGTAGTTTTTTCTCAGGCCTATTAGTCATGTGCTGGGATTTTATTGTCAGGATATGGTTTGGTTATCACCCACAGATTCCGTATTTTGAATATATATGCACCATACAGTAATCGGAAGGCCTTTTGGGAGCAGGTAGATTCAACTGGCATACTGGATATTCGCCCAATTATTATTGCATTGGAGAGGAAGGCATAGCAAAAAGAATTGATAGATATTTTGTGGATTCGTTATGGTGCCAGAGGGTGAAGAACATACAGTCCTGGAACTTCTTCTTAGAGGTATCGGATCATGAAGCAATAATACTAGAATGGCAAGCTGATCAAGAACCAACCAAGTTTCCATTTAAATTTAACCCTGTTTGGTTAAATGAACCTGATTTCCAAGAATTGGTCAACATGAACTGGTCCCAACCGATGCCATTACATATTTCTGATCCTATACAGCAGATTCATTTCAAGCTTAAGAGAATGAAAACAAAGGTAAGGGAATGGTTGAGAAAACGCAAAAAGCAGTATAATCAGGAACTGTTGGATATTGAAAGTGAAATTGCTACCTTAATGGACCCAATAGCTCCTGGCTATATCTCTGATGATCAACAAAAATCTATATTAAACCTGGTAATGAGAAAAGAGAAAATTCTCAAACTACAAGAGGAGGAATGGTGTCAAAGAAGCAGGCTGGTATGGATAAAAAGTGGAGACAGGAATACCAAATTTTTCCATCGGGTGGCATCTAAAAAGAAACAAAAGAATACTATATGGACAATAAAAAATGGTGAAGGGATCATTCTCTCCAGTGTTGAAGGAATAAAAAAAGAAGCTTTTAAACATTTCAACAATCATTTCAAGGAAGCAGAAGGCGATCACATGGAAGAAAAAATGGAGTTGGTCAATTTATTCCCACAGATGGTTAGTGAGGAGAATGCAACTATGATGGATGATCCAATCTTGAGTGAGGAGCTGTATCAAACTCTCAAGGAAATGGCCAAGGACAAGAGTCCAGGGCCTGATGGATGGCCTGTTGACATATTCCTGCACTTTTTCGAGCTGATGGGTCCTGAGCTGGTCAGAATTGCGGAAGCTGTTTGAATTTCATGGCAAATTCCAGGGGCATTCAATTCTACTTTCTTAACATTAATCCCCAAAAAATCTAAATCTCTTTCATTTGATGAATTCAGACCCATTTCATTATGTAACTCTGTATATAAGATGATATCCAAATTGCTAGCCAATAGAATAAAAAAAGTCTTGTACCCTCATATCTCGTTGGAGCAATTTGGCTTTTTGTCTAACAGAAGAATCCAGGATGCTGTCGCTATTGCTCAGGAGTGCATGCACTCGACAAAATCCAGAAAATTAAAGCATGTCTGCTTAAAATTGATCTCATTCGGGCATATGATTGCGTGGATTAGGAATTTCTGATGATGATCTTATATAAAATTGGCTTTGCACATAGGCATGTTCAATGGATTAAGGCATGCTTCTCCACTGCTTCAATGGCTGTCCTTATCAACGGTGAATCCACTTCATTTTTCAAGATACATAGGGGGCTTTGTCAAGGCTGTGCGTTGTCACCCTTACTCTTCATACTTGTAATGGATGCATTTAGTAGAGGTATAAATGCCAAGATGGAGTCTGGTCTTATTGTGGGCTGTAAGGTTGCCAACAATTGCACAATGACCCATATATTATTTGTGGATGACGTCCGCTGTGCAGGGATGGCAAACATAGAGGAATGAACATCTTTCCACAAAGTTTTTGATCATTTTGGAAAAGCCTCGGATCTTGACATTAACAAGAGAAAATCAGAGATTATCATGGATGAGGTTGACACAGAACAAACCCAAAATATTGCAACGTTATTTGGAGTGAGAATTTGCCCCCTACACATTGGCTTTAAGTATTTGGGATGCTTTTTAAAAGCAGATGAGCACAAAAATCAGGATTGGGATTGGTTGCTTTCAAAATTTGAAAAGAAACTTCACTGCTGGGAACATAAGTGGCTTTCCCTTGGAGGTCGGGTCATAATGATTAAGGCTCTTTTCCAAGGTATTCCTGTATATTGGATGCACCTCTTTCACATTACACAAGATCGACACCCTCATCTCAAAATTTCTTTGGCCTCTTCTGGTAACTCTAGCAAGATACATCTTATGAGGCTAGCTGAGATCTCTAAGCTGACACATTTGGGTGGATGGGGCATTTTGGATACCAGAAGGTTCACTCTTGTTCTTTTGGCAACAAACTTATGGAGGGTATTCAATGAAGATGGCCTATGGCAGAGTATTTGTTTTGGTAAATACATCTCTCAGCATAGCATGGAGGAATGGGTTAGAGCAGGGGCATCCTCGAACCTTTTTCATATGGCGAAGCCTCAGGAAGGCGATCCCATGGTTATGCTGTAACCTTCGCTGGCTAGTGGGGAATGGACAAAATATTTTAATTGGAAGGGATGCCATTAAGGCTGTATCTGCATGCCATATTCTCTCAGCTCCATTGATTCACTTCCTAAAACAGCAGGGGATTGATACTTTGGCCAGCATGTGGATGGGGGACTGTACCCCACTGTCCGCCCCGGTATGGTCTCATGCATAGCATCTTGGTATTCCTCATCACTTTGAAGAGGAGTGGGAAGCTACCGAAACCTACTCTGCCAAGCGGGCATCACTCTGTCACAACGTAGGGATCAACTTGTATGGAATGGTCACATAGTGAATGGGAGGATTTGTGCCAAGGAAGTATATACACTCATCTCTTCATTCATCACGCCCCTTCCTTATGCTGACTAGACTGAACATATGTGGTGTTGGCATGTCCCTTTGAAATTAAAATGCTTTGTCTGGTTAACCATCCACAACTGCATTTTGACATGGGATAGGCTGATCAAATTGGGATTTATCTGTCCTAGAAGATGCATTCTTTGCAAATCGGATGGGGAAGACTGCTATCACCTTTTTGTGAAATGTCCTTTTGCTGGTGCTGTTTTGGAGGAGGTTTCTCAATTCCTGGGAGTAAATGTTGCTTCTGAAGTATTTTCTATTACAGATTGTCTCATATCATGGGCCCAACATGCCAGGCCTTACAGGGCTGTTCCATTTTATACATTTTGGGGGATTTGGCGAGCTAGGAACAACCTCATTTTCGAGGGTAAAGTCTCAGATATCAAGATGGTGGCCCTCACGATTGTTGCATACTTCAATGAAATTGGTCCATGGCATCCCAAGGCTCCCTCTCGATCAGTCACATTGGTTGATTTGGATGGTATATTCCCCATATGTTTCTTTGATGGTGCATCTGCAGGGGGAAGATGTGGCTGTGATGTATATCTTCGTATTGATCCATCTTCTCTATATCATTTTTTCTGGTCTGGTGGGTTTGGAGACAATTGCAGGGCAGAGATGATTGCTTTATGGGGTGCTCTTCAATGTGTTTCTTGGATAGGCATTGAGAAGGTTGTGATCATTGGCGACTCCCTCTTTATAATTCAGCGGATACAGGGTTGGTGTGATATGGATGTCTCCCCTCTATGCAACTGGATGCAACGAATCCAAGACCTAAAGTCTACCATACCTGATGTGTCATTTCAGCATGTATACCGGGAACAAAACCTGGAGGCGGATGCGCTTTCCAAGCACGGTGTGGCTCTCTTCAATGGTCATATGGTTTATGAATATGTAGTCGATGGTATCATTTGTGGCCAAGGCTATTTTGAGATCTGAAGGAGAGACGTTCTGATCTCTTACTGCCTTTTACAGACCACCTGCTTTTTTCAGAAATTTAGTACTCTGTCTGTCTATCCCTGTTTTGTTATGTTTTTGCTCTCAGTATGAGTATTTTTTTGACTGTCTTATTGTGATGTTCTGATGGCATATCAGTGGTCTGTTTTTTTGGTTATATTCTGGAGTTTACAATCCAGCGTGGGCAAGGCCTGCATTAAACGTATGCTAATGTAAAAAAATCTTCACTGCTAATGAAGACATGTTTCTGTTTTTTTCTTCTAAAAAAAGAGTTTGCTCATTGGGTCTTCTGGATCTGCCCTCTTATCGGTGGTTTGAATATCTGCGACCCTTTGAACTAGGGCTCCACAACTCTGCCTCCTAACAACTCATTAGTCTTTCAATGATCACTGTACATGAGGACTTCAAGGATTGCCCACTTTTCAAGACTCTGTTTGCTCCAGAATGCTGCTCCTAGGGCACACAAATCTGCCATGTCATTGCGACACTTCATCCCTATTGTCACTCTCCTCAGGGCCTGTAAAACTGCCCACACACAATCAACTCTTTGGCTGATCTAGGTTTTGCAAAGTAATAGTCCATACACTTACTGTTCTTAGGCTGCTTCAAATCTCTATCCAAATGCCACTACAACAGTCTTCCCCCTAGCAATTTCTCTCCATAACGTTTGCTGCCCTTGCATATCTCGGTCTCCTTGTCAAATACTTGACATAACTCAGACCTCGTGCATAGCCACTCCTTGAGAGATATTTGCACTCATGGATCCATGAACTGCTGCCTTGAAATCTTTCAAGATAGACCTACAATATACTATCATCAGTGCTCCTTGATAGCCATACAATGACCCTACCTCTGTCCAGACTTACACACTTCTTTTGGACTGACTTTATGGTTGTCTGGGCTGACTGTCCATGCACTGCAACAACCCTAGACTAGGGCATCTAAATCTGCTGTTCGAACCCTTTGAACAGACTTCATTTCCAAGACTTTCCGCTTCCTTCTTCACCTCAAGACAACTCCTTTATCTTCTGCCCTACAAGCCTTCTGATTCACAGTTGTAGACACATTTAGGGATATAACTTTTGAAGGTTGTTCTTGCTTGAAGATACCCTCAAGTAGGGCACACGATCTGCTATCCTAGACCTTAGGACAACTCTCCATCACCTAGCAAATCAACCTCTAGGATACCAATTAACTCACCTTTCATGAAATCCACATTATCTTGAAATATTTGCTGTTCTGTGCACTAGAATTGAGGTTCTCAACCCTCTTTTTAGGGCTTTTGTCACCTCCATGACAACCCCAACTTCGGCCCTAATCCATAGTGCTGTGGGTCCCTCAAACTAGGGTAGGATCCACTTGCTGCCTCCTCAATTCATGCTCTTTTTTGCCTGCGGTCACACTACCTATGCCTCGGCCTTGTGCATAATCCATGCGCTTAGATATGAGTGTAAACTGCCCTAAAACCAGTCATCAATTGAGGTATTGAGGTCCCCTGTAATATCCCCAATTTTTTGAGCTTGGGAATTTTTGCCCAATTTTGGTAATATTAGTTAGAAGGGGCAAATATTATTTTGGAGAAAGGTGACAAGGATTATTTTATTAGAGATTGGCAGCAAATGATTAATTTATTAAAATGAAGGAAAAAACCACTTAGTGGAAAATGGCCCCCACTAATAAAATAATAATTAAAAAGGGAGTCTAGAAGCATGGGGAGAAATTATAGAAGGAGAGACACATTTGTTGAGGGATCTTTTGACTATTACACTTCACACTATATCTTCTCTTGTAGCTGTTTAGCACAAGAAGAGAAGTGTTGTTTAGCACAGGAGTTCCAAGAGGAATTCCACTCTCATTTCAGAGGACTTTGAGTGTCTCCCTAGTGAGGAAATTTGGGGAGTCCAATTAAGGATTTCCACAGAGCTTTATTGCAGGTGTTCACCTAGTTCTGTGCACTTCCTGAGCGCAGACGCAGTTCTGGAGCACAAATTTCTTCAGTTGGAGTGAGTTGGGAGATCTGGTGATTTGCAGAGAGATTTCCTACCTTGAGACGGAAATTTTGGTGGTGTTTTGCAGCGCTGAAGCCTTGGCCATTTGTTGTTGATTTGGGGTAGCATCAAATGTGCTCTAGCCGTGAAATTTGGTGGAGAAGTTCGGGTACATGAGATCTCCAATACCCAAAAAGGGTTTGGGCAGATTTTAAACATATCAGGAGATATTAAAATAATTAATATTTTTAATGGAGTCCCTAAGTCTATACTTAGGGAAAATAAAATAGTAATGTTTATTAATATGAATTTGTGTTAGAGTGGTCCAAAAGACATGGATCAAGCCAGATCTAATCTTAGTCGTTGATTAGGGACTTAATCTCGACCATTAATATGTCAGCTAGAAAAGTATAAGAGGATGCTTGAGGGTCACTTGGAGAACACACCAGAGAGATCAATCATTCTATTCTCTAGAGCAGGGTATGATAAGAGAGATAGAATCAGTGACCAGGAGAGCAACTGAGGGGCATTGAGTACAAAGAAACAGAGAAGGTAGAGATTGTGCCGGGAGAGCAACGCAACAGCCAAGGAGAGTGACGCAGAGCCAGCAAAGGCTCATGCAAAGGCAGCCAAGTGCTGCCCAGAGCACCAGAGAGGCCAGCGTGTCTGACATAGAGGCCCAGAAAGCTGACGCAGGGCCTCCTGGGGTTGATGCAGGCCAAGAAAGGTTGATGCAAGGCCAAAGTTAGACAGAGAGGGGTTGACATAGTCTAGATTGTGCAGACGCTGGGGTTGTAGAGCAGTTTTGTGTTGAGGAGCTGCCGGAAGGATTTTCCAGGGTTTCAGCCAGGAGATTTCTCTCAAACTTTGAGGTATAGTGCTAAGGAAATTCTTTGTTGGGTAGGCCAGTTTCGGCACCCAGATTGTACTATGATATTTCTTAATAAGAAAACCCTTAGATAGCTGCATCGGTTTTCCTGCATTGGGTTTTTCCGGGGACGTTGGTCCAAAAATAATGGTGTCATGTGGTGTGTTTGTTCTTGTTCTTTTAGTTGCTGATCTGTAATATGTTGAGCATGGACTAGTGTTTATTTTTAGTATTTATTTTGTAAATAACTTGTTAAAGAAAAATAACAAGTAGGTAGGAATAATTCAAAAAAAGTGCATGAAGGGTTTCTAAACTAAGTAAACTTAGAAACTTCAACATGGTATCAGAGCGTGATTGCAGATCACAGGAGGACTAAAAGACATCAGCCGAGCAGAGCAATAGCAGTAGAAAACAACTGTCCCGAGGTGACAGAAGATGTTTTTAGTAGCGCAGAAGCCATGAAGTGTGACGCAGAACCAGCGAGAGCCACGCAAAAGAAGCCGTGAGTTGTGCAGAGCCTTAGAGAGGCTAGCATTGTTGACGCAAAGGGCCAGAGGGCTGACATAGGGCATCCCAGGGATGACGTAGACTCATCTAGGGTGATGCAGAGCCAGCGTGAGGCAGAGAGGGGCTGACACAGTTCACAGAGAGGCAGTTGATGGAGTCTAGAAGGCTGCGGAAATATTGCAGAGTGGAGCTGGTAAGGTATTGTAGTCAGAATAGTACCTGACAGAGTAGGGCTAGAGGAGTTGTTACCGAGGGTTTCTAGCCGAGGAACCTGGATTAGCAGTGCAGTTGCACAAGACAATCAAAGTAGGGGGCATCTTGATAAGCAGCAGAAGGATTTCTAGGAGGGAAATCAGGACTCAGAGGGAGTCCAGAAGAGAACATCCGGATGAGAAGTAGAGACTCAGAGGAGTCGAACATAGAACTTCCAGGAGGGAAGTAGAGGAGCGTCATGGCACTACACGGGGTAAGAGACCATGATAGACTAGACGAAGCATCGAAGTTCACAGTCTGGAAGGCCATAATCTTATCAGTGCTTGACAGGAATCGTGTCAAGAACTTCGCCTTGAAGGTTATAGCTATCCCAGTCGACCCCAATGATAACGACAAGCACGAATAGGCGATGGCGAGTGCCAAGTGCATTATCCTTGACGGGGTCAAGGATCATGTGGTACCACATATAGCCGAGAAGGAAACGACAGTTGAGATGTGGGAGGCTCTCAAGAACCTGTACTAGCATACTTCTGTGAAGAGAAGAATGTTGCTCGAGAACTAGATGAGGTCGTATCAGATGAAGAAGGGTCAATCAATTGACACCTTCCTCGGAGGATTGAATGAGATTCGAGACCAGTTGATTGCTATAGGAGTGACACTGGATCAAGAACTTATGGTGAGGACAACCCTGAATGCTGTCTCAGAAGATTGGGAAGTGTTTGTCCAGAGTATCTTGGGCAGAGGGACTCTTCAACCTTGGGACGAGATGTGGGCAACTCTTCGCCAGGAAGAGATCAGACGGTAGTCGAAGACAGGTAGCAGCAGCAAAGGGATCAAGGTCAAGCAAGAGGAGGAGGATGTGGTCCTAGCATTTGAGGGAAAGCAGGAGAAGTGGAAGAAGAAAGATCTCTCCAAGATCAAGTGCTTCCACTGTGGGGAGATGGGTCATTATGCGAACCAGTGCCCAAGGAAGAAGAGTAAGGGAGAGTCTTCCAAGACTAAGGCAGTGCCAGCACGGGTAGAGAAGGAAGTTTGACAGATGATAACTGTGCCATGAGTGCACACACACCACTTGAGCGAAAGTGGGGAGACATCGAGCTGTAGTCAGATGGACTACAGGCGATGAGGGGCAGGATCCTTGAGATACCCGGCCTCTTGGACTAGACTACTACGGAAGCCCCAACGAGGAGTAGCAGGACTGGCTGAGTGGGTAGAGACGGATGCAGATGGAGTGGCAGAGAGAGCTACAGTGCAGGAGTCTCGAGACAGCGCAGAGCTAGTAGGCTGCAGCAAGAGCTACAGTGCAGGAGTCCCGAGACAGCGCAGAGCTAGCAGGCTGTAGCAGTGCGAGAGGCACAGGAGTGTTGCACCAGTGCAGCAAGGCATAGAGAGGTGTGCAACGGTGCGAGACGCAGGGAGGTGTTGCAACAGCACAGAGGTCAGAGAGAGGGAGCACTTATCAGCGACAGAGGGAGCTTCAACATCAATGGGTGTTTCTAGCCCAACAGGGAGGTCAGTTGGGAGATCAGTTACTACTCAGTAATGAGTTGCAATGCAGCAGTGGGCAGCACGATGCAACATGATGAGAGGAGGTGCAGTGCGGATGTAGTGCTGGGAGAAAGGACCAGCAACAACACGGATGCAAAGGGAGTTGTCGTACAGATGCAGCAGTGGCAGTGGTAGAACCATGGGCAACAGAGCAGGAGGCAACAATGCAGAGGATGGTGGGCAGGAAGGCAGAGCATTAGCACAGGTACTGATGCTGGATGGTCAGAGTAATACTCAATGAGGAGTATTGCTAGAGCACAGTCCTCGCTAAGAGGGAGTGTTGATTTGGGGTAGCATTGTATGTGCTCTAGCCACAAAATTTAGTGGAGAGGTTGGGGCACATGAGATCTCCAATACCCAAAAAGGGTTTGGGCAGATTCTAAACAGATCAGGAGATATTAAAATAATTAATATTTTTAATGGAGTCCCTAAGTCTGAACTTAGGGAAAATAAAATATTAATGTATAATAATATGAATTTGTGTTAGAGTGGTCCAAAAGACATGGATCAAGGCAGATCTAATCTTAGCTGTTGATTAGGGACTTAATCTCGGCCGTTCATATGTCAACGAGAAAAGTATAAGAGGATGCTTGAGGGTCACTTGGAGAATACACCAGAGTGATCAGTGATTCTATTCTCTAGAGCAGGGTTTGCTAAGAGAGATAGAATCAGTGATCAGGAGAGAAGCTGAGGGGCATTGAGTACAGAGAAACAGAGAAGGCAGAGATTGTGCTGGGAGAGCAGAGCAGCAACCAAGGAGAGTGACGCAGAGCCAGCAAGGGCTCACGTAGGGCGACGCAGAGGCAGCCAAGTGCTGCACAGAGCACCAGAGAGGCCAGCATGTCTGACACAGAGGCCTAGAAAGTTGACGCAGGGCCTCCTGGGCAATGTTTTAAAACTCCGACTTAGACTCTGACTCGGCCGATGGTCGACTCCGACTCTGACTCTGACTCGGTATCGACTCGGCCGGCTCGATTTCAATGATTCGGTCGTTGTAAAAAATACATTAAATATTTATTTTTTTATAAAAAAAATATTTTTAAAGATTTTCATTCATGTTTCCAAAGTTCAAACACACAGCATTAGAAATTAGAATATAGATGGAAGACAACATATGATCAAAGGAGGCTCATGAATATATCCATTATATCAAAATGGCACCTAGTGCATTGTCCAATACATACATGATCGAAACAAAAACACATAACCAAGGAGGCTAGAAATGGCCTCTACAACAAAAGTAAATTGTGACTAGGGTCCAGTACTATTGGGCCATTGGCTAGTAGCTACTGCCAGAGGAGCCAAGATCACGTGGATCAATATCTGGATCATCATCAGAGTCAAACAGGGGGCCCCATGGCTCCTCCTCCTCATCATCTCCAACTGCAACTGTAGAAGTGGTAGCACTAGCAGGCTGTGTAGCGGATGCAAGCTGAGATAGAGTAGATATGTCGCTGTGTTTCTGTCGTGGCTGAGTAGAGGAAGCGCTTGCAACTGGAGTCCTTGCTGGCTGAGGTTGAGGTTGGTAATACAAGTGGATCTGGATCTGCATTCAACTGAACATCATGTTCGAGTGATGCCTCCATATCTAAATCAAAATCAAGATCCTCATCAGGATCAAACTCTGCTGGATGACTCTTAACTACCCAATCTGATATTGGATCAATGTCTTCCAACACAATGGGATCTGAATCAGGTCTTTTGTTCAGCAATTGGTTGCGTCTGAGCCAGAGGTTGTATTGGACATACACTAGATCACTTAATCGTATTGATCCAAACGGTTTCTCTTCTTTGTGTGAATCCTCTCAAAGACAGACCAATTGCGCTCACACCCAGTGGCACTGCAAGTTCGACTCAAAATACGAATTGCAAACTTCTGCAATCCACGACAATGGCCACCAAAAGCCTCCCACCATTGTGCTGGAAAAAACATACGAGTGTAATGAGTTAGCTCAACAAAATTACAAATTATATCCAACTTTCAAATTATAAATGATTTAGCAAAATTTTAAAATACTATTAAGAATTTGAAAATTGAAATTTTTGTTTACCTGGCTCATCTGCTTCTCTTGCAATCTTTTCTAGGTTCTTCCCAAAGGTACCTGAGGCATTGCTGAAGGTCGTGACCTGTCGGTGTATCTCCAGCTGATCAGACTCCAATGGGATCATGCGATCAATGCAGTCAATCAGTCCATCTCTAACCTCCCCCCTCAAAGCTCTTGACTCCTTAGCTTTATAATGATACCGTGGGTTCAAAAAATACCAAGCTGCATGTATAGGGCGATGGAGTTGATTGTTCCATCTTTCATCAATGATTGCCCAAATGGGCCCATACTTAGCCACTTTATCCTTGTATGCCCTCTTTATTTGCTCCTTTGCTTGATCCATAGCCTCATAAATGAAGCCCATATCCAATCTTTCCCCATCCTTAAACCGCAACACTTTAACTGGTGGCTCAGCAAGATTCACAATCTCTGCTGTCTTTCTCCAAAATATTTCTTCATTAACTTTCTTTTTCAATTCTTTGCCTTCCAGTTTGTGAGACCACTGGCTTTGATTCCATTCATCACTAGAAAACAACTTTTGCAAGTTTCTATGTTGGGAAAGCGTAGAATGCAATGTCAAAAAATGAGTAGCAAATCTAGTGATGGTAGGCCTAATAATATCCCTGCACCCAGTGTGTTCCCTCATGAGGCTCAAAATCCATGAATGATTGTAGATAAATTTTGTTATGCTTTTGGCATGATCTACAGTGTTTTTGACCCAATCTAATTTTCCAATATCCTAAACCATGAGGTCTATGCATTGTGCAGCACATGGGGTCCAAAAGATGGTCTTGTGTTTTTCCTCTAACAGTTTACCAGCAAGAACATAGTTAGATGCATTATCTGTGATGACTTGAACAACATTAGCCACTCCCACCTCCTCAACAACCTGATCTAATAGCTGAAACAACAATTGCCCATCTTTTACCTTATCAGATGCATCAACTGATTTTAAAAACATGGTTCCTCGTGGGCAGAAGATAAGAAAGTTTATGATGGTATGGTTTCTTTGATCAGTCCATCCATCTGACATGATGGTACATCCTGTTCTTGCCCATGAGTCCTTGAAATCTTCCAAATACTCATTAAGGGATGAACTTTCTTTCTACAAACGATACCCCCTTAGCTCATGCATAGTAGGGCCTTTGAAGCTTTTTCCAGCAGCATGTATGGCATCAAACATAGGCTCATAATATGGTGAACGAGAAGCATTGAAGGGGATATCAGCATCATACCACCATCTAGCTATGTAATCACAAGCAGTCTCCCCCAATTCTTTCTTCTAATGGTCATCTAAAGTGCGCTGCATTTGAATTTTACTAGGTTGAGGACCATGTGCATCTGATGGAGAGGAGGGAGTGAAATAACTTTTGATATCACCCTTTTTCAAATTCATTTTACCCTTTACCTTATCTTGAATAGAACCAAAAGAGGGAGGAACATATCGGAAAGGGTTGGATGCATCAGTATGAGGGATAGAGGAAGAACCCTCAAAATCATAATGGGGGTTGGTAGCCTGGGCCATCATTTTTTGTATCTCCCTCTTCCTCCCAATTTCAACTTTTAACTCTTTTTGCCTAGCCTTATCTTCTTTAAACTTCTCAAAGCTGGCTAATAAGTCCTTCCTAATCTCCCCAATTTCTGGTGAGGTACATGGAGTAATTTGGCCTCTAATCCCCGCCAAGTGTTGTTTCAACCTATTAATGCCCCCAGGACCTTCCTTAATTTTCTTTGGGCAAAATTTGCAATGCATTTGACTATCAACCATTTCAGCATATGCGCAAGCAATATCTTTCAGTCTGGGTGCCATTTTTTGATTAGGAAATGAAAGCAAACAAGTGAAAATGAAAAAAAAAAACATTGATTCAATGTTCATTTCTTTCACAAAAAACACTCTTTAGGATTTCTAGGTATGCACCTAAAATTTAATAAGCAAAAACAAATTTGTACAAGTGAAAAAAAATACCTCCAGGCACAAATTGCCTCCTCAAGCTTGCTCCAGGAAATCAACTCCTCAATGCTGCTCCAAATGGCTGCCTAAGAAGCTCCTCACCCCAGCTACAATGCTTGCCCAAGACTCCTCACCGCTGCTCCAAAAACAAACTCAACAACTCCTCACAAATTCTCACTAAAGTTCTCACTCAAATGCATGAGATGGCTGTGAGAGAATGAGAGTTGAGTGGGTTAAATAGGGTTTGGCATAGGGGAATGGACCCCAAAGACAACTAACCAATTAATAAAACAATTTGGAGTCCCCAACACTCAGCCAAATCATAAAAGATATAAAAAAAATTGCGTTTTTTTGGTTTGCTGGCCGCAGGAAGTGACCCGGCCGGGTTAACACGGACTCAACCGAGCTAGCCGAGTTAAGATCGAGTTGGTTGAACCGATTCGAAAGCCGTGTCAAATTTTTTTTTGCCGGCTTAGACCAACTTAGCCGAGTCGGTTCCGAGTCGACTGACTTTTAAAACAGAGCTCGTGGGGCTGACACAGGCCAAGAAAGGCTGACGCAGGGCCAACGTGAGAGAGGGAGGGGTTGATGTAGTCTAGATTGGGCAAACGCTAGGGTTGCAGAGCAGTTTTGCGCTGAGGAGCTGCCGGAAGGATTTTCCGGGGTTTCAGCCAGGAGATTTCTTTCAAACTGTGAGGTATAGCTGCTAAGGAAATTCTTTGTTGGGTAGGCCAGTTTCGGCACCCAGATTGTACTTTGATATTGCTTAATAAGAGAGCCCTCAAATAGTTGCACCGGTTTTCCTGCATTGGGTTTTTCAGGGGACATTGGTCCAAAAATAATGGTGTCATGTGGTGTGTTTGTTCTTGTTTCTTTTAGTTGCTGATCTGTAATATGTTGAGCATGCATTGGTGTTTATTTCCAGTATTTACTTTGTAAATAACTTGTTAAAGAAATATAACAAGTAGGTAGGAATAAATCAGAAAAAGTGCATGAAAGGGTTTCAAAACTAAGTAAACTTAGAAACTTCAACATTCGGTGGGTTGAATTTCTCCATTCTAGTAATGCGCATAACTCACTAGAGAAAGCTTGCATAGGGGAAGAGGGAAACTAATTTCTGGAGGAATTTGGTTGGAGGAGAACATAGTTTCTGAAAGGGATTTTGTGTGGAATTGTAGTGGCAATTCAGTGGAGGGTTTTGGAGTTTCTGGAGCATTATTTCATAGCAGTGCATGTAGCCAGCGAAGGGGCCACTCATGCTATTTGGTGGGCTCTCTTGTCACTCTGAATCACCCGAAACCTTTTATGGGTTTTGTGGGTATTTGGAGAGGAGTCTGTGGCTGCATTTTCAACGTGATCTGGGCAGTGTTCAGGGCAAAAATCCACTTTCTTTCAGCAGTGTGTTTTAAGAGTCAGCTAGCAATTTGCACCACTTGTGGGTTTCTTGGGGAGTTGGTTTGGGGCCAAACCCTTTCTGGGTTTTGTTGGCCTTGTTGAGAAAGTGAACAAGCTAATTTCTCAGAATTTTCAGAGCACTTCTGAGGGCAAATTTTCCATTTCCTATCTGGCAATAGTAGTAGAAAATTTATTGGGTCAACGCAAAAATTGGGGAGGAGCTTCTACAACACTTGGACTTCATTAATATCACCTAAGTTTTGCCTTGCTTGCTTGTAGCAAGCCCATGTTCTACTATTACCATCTATTGTACCTATTCTACTCATATTAATAAAATGGCTCAAAGCTTTGGTTCATATTTCTAGTCTTTAATTCCTATGCTTGCATGTTTTTGAGATTGCAGTTTTTAGTTAGTTCATTACCTTTGTTATTTCCTGTATTTTTCTATTAGGAACATTACACTTCCTTTCAGATGAGGTTTAGAGTTGCAACCTTCTCTAATGTACTATAGGACTAGACCTAGAGATTTCACCCACAAAACTTCCACATAACCAAACACTCCTCCAACAACTCCTAATATTGGCCTGTTTAGATCACAAGAGATAGCACAAAACTCGTCGTCCTCTTCACGCTGGATCAACTCCTTAGGTCTGCGGCTCGATCAGATTGTTGTCCACTTAGGTGAGATGCATTTCGATGGTTAGTGTTGGTCTTTATACTGACTCTGCTCTGATACCATGTTAATTTTTCTTGAAAATCTTGCAACTGCTATGATGAACAATATGAAACTGAACGTTCTTTCACCAAGGCACATAATTTTCTTAACAATCGATAACTAGCTGAATAATCAAAGAGATAAAGACACAATCACACAAATACACAATTATTTTTCTAGGGAAACGCAACTGGGAAAACCCTCTTCTTTGCTGTAGAATTTATTGATAAAATCTAAGCTATTAGATCTCTTACAAGGAAATTTATCACACTGATAACTAACTCATTCTCACTACTACAGTAGCTAGAAACACACTGCTACAACTTTGACCCAACTCCTCCTTGCTTGCGGCCTGCCTGGCCCCATTTCCTTATGCAAGAGATCTCCCATTTCCTAGCGCAAATTTGGCTATAAGAAGGTCTCTCTATCACTACATATTGGACCCTCCAAAATATGCTCTACCAGCAAGGCTCTCACACACAAATTGGTGCAAACTCTCACAATCTAGTGAGATGTGCCTTGTCATAGTCCTTCGTGAGCAAAACAACTGATTACAATTGTGCCTTTTGACCTCCTTATAAGCAATTCACATAGGCTAAATCTAGAAAGTTGTATTTTAGGAAGTCGACCTGGTGATTGATTGAGTTAACTGAATCTAATTGACTCATGTAACTCATCCTTCCCAAATTTAGAACTTGAGACTCGCTTGTCTTTTTCCAAGGATTAGTTGCACTAGGAGACGACAACTGAGCCTCCCACTCCAGCATATCAGTTGAATTGCTTCGTGAATTGTCCTAACTTATAGGAATTCGTTCTAAATTTTAGGAACTCGTCCTAACTTTTAGGAACTTGTGCATGCTAAGGAAAACTGCTTCTTGGTCTCTTTGACTAAGGCAGAAATCAAAGAAGGACCGTTCTCGTTACTATTTTCAACAAAAAAATTATTTTTTGGGCGTCATGTGGGCTCAAAAAGGACAAGTCGGCCCCACCATGAAAGGATGTGTTGTTTGGTCAATATTCAACCCATTTAACTTGTATATATGCTTGATATGATACTTCATTTTAATCATTCATCATCGCATCATCTCTCTTCTAGAGCAGCAACACGTGTAACAAAAGGAGGCTAGATTCACTTGACTTTGACCAAGTTAAAGGAGGGTAGGTTGACCACATCTGATCAAAGTGTAGGAGTTGAGTTTGACTGCAGTTGACCGAGCTGTAGGAGCCATAGGGTCGAATTTGACCAGGTTGGTTTGGCTGCAGCTTTTGGGAAGTTTGACTAGCGTTGACTTCTGATTATTTTGGGCAGTTTGACTGGCCTTCACTTGCTGGAGTTTTGACCAGACTGGTATTTTGACTTGGGTATTGGCATAGGTTTCTAGACAACTTTCTGATTTGTAAACCTCATGTTAAATTGGCAACTAGAGCCAAACTCCATGTGGGTCAGCTTATTTATGGCAGCTGATATTTTTATTGGATCCCTCTCGTCGAGAGGTGTAGGATTGCTCCAAAGATCATCCGATTTCGATATGTATTTATGGAAATATGAATTTATTTAGGTTATGGTTTTATTATCTAGCCGACCAGCTCTTATGTAGGCTCTAGAAGCCCAAATGTCATGTCTATTCAATCATCCGCTTTTAGTATAAATAGATGAGGATTTGATGTCATTTGGACAACACATTCTTGAGGTGATCTCCTCTCCACGTCTTGGGTTTTTGGAGAAGGAGAGAACCAAAAAGAATACGCTGATGCCCTAACCACTATGATGCCTTAACTGCTGTAATACACTAGCAGCAATAAGCCGCAGGCTTATGAGGATGCACGCCGAGATCTTATACGCTGGACTTTAGTTAATGGAGACCATGTATACGCAGAACATGATGAAGAGCTATACACTGTAGGAAACGCAGTCAAGGCATAGAGCCACAGTTAGAGGAGATATGGCTGTAGTAATGGAGCATCCCTAATCGCGGTCAAGGGTGACAGTGATATGTTGTCCAAGAAGCTTTCATACGCTGCCTGTAGCAGCCTAAACGCAGTCTACACACAGCATATATATATACGCACAGCTTGAAGCACTTATACACTGTCCAACATGAATGTAGCCACTGTAAAATAAAAAAAAAAGAAAGCCGCAGTTAGAATGCTGATCATGAACGCATAGCCATATATTCGTAGGACAGTATATATATATATATATATATATATACGCAGGCAATAATCCAACACTGTCATGGAGATGTATGAAGCCACTGGGATAGAAGAACCGCAATATATGGAAAGGAAACCTATACGCAGTTCATGGTACACTGATACGCGGTAAACCCTATACACTATACATTGTTTATTGAAGACATTTATACGCAGAAGTTATATATATACACGCAGAGGTCCTGTACACATCGCAGAGGTTATATATATACACGCAAAGGTCCTGTACACATCGCAGAGGTTATATATATACACAGAGGTCTTGTACACATCACAGAAGTTATATATATACACAGAGGTCCTGTACACATCGCAGAAGTTATATATATACACGCAGAGGTCCTGTACACATTGCGGAGGTTATATATATACACAGAGGTCCTGTACACATCACATAGGTTATATATATACATGCAGAGGTCCTTCCCTCTATGGCATATGATCGCAATACTGTGATGGTATATGATATTGCTCTGGTGTGAAAATTGATACAAAGATGTATGGCATCAGCGTTATATGATGATCTTGCTCCAGCTGTATATAGGGTCTTAATATGTATGTGGTCTTGATATGTATGGTCTTTATATATATGTTGGACTGTACATATGATGGGCAGTAATCGTTGGACAATATACGCTACAGTGCATAAGTTATCTATATACGCTGGGCAGTCATGATTATATATACACTTGTCATGGTTAGTAATCACAAGTATGGGTTGTATGATGTAGATCATGGACCGCATGATGTATGGGCAACGTATGAGATCATGAGCAACATGATGGTGCTACACAGAAAAGTGCAGCAAATGGACGAGATGCAGAACGATGATAGGTGAAGGAGTCACCTTGGAGAATCAGTTGAAGCAGAATGTCTTCAACTGATCTCATCGTTATACTAAATAATCTTTGCTCAGATCTAGATAAGTCAAAGTGTTGACTTCTGTTGTAAATGTACTCTCTCTCTTTTTCTCTGCTGAACTTTGAAGATAAAAGAAGATTTGATCAAAGGGTTTCCCCACACATTGTGGGGTTTGTCCCTGGCTCGCGCCATATCTTGTGTCCTCTTGCCTTGGCTTGTCTTCTGCAATTTATATTTATGTTCTATCTGCAGTTTATCTTAATGCTGATGTGATTGCTAACTGTGAAAATTTAAATAAATTGCTCTAGCATAGAACATACCTAATCTTAACACCTCGCTAAAGCGTAATTTCTCCTAGAAGAAAGTTGCTAGGTTTTCTCCGAAGGTCGGGTTTCCGAGGTTAAATTTGTTGTCTCTATTGTGCATGGCTGTCTTTCTTTGATCTTTACCGTTTCCACTGCATTTTTTGTTGAAATTTTCGAAAGTGTAATTGCTCAATGATATCAGTGTGTGGAAATCATTAGCAAGTAATTATCTAGCAGAAAATTGTATCCCACTGCGCGTCTTGTATAAAATTCAACACAATTCCCATTCAATTTAAAAACTACTAAATGAAACTTAAATGAGGTACTTTCCTTTAAAGTATAGGAGGAATAGCTATTCCTCAATCATGTGAGAAGGTTGTAGGAGGTACGGGAACAAGACAATCCACTAGATGCCAAACAAAAAAAGAAGATATGGACCAAACTATTTATAATATCCATAGCCTACGAATGGAAATAAGGAAGAACTGATTGAGTTATAAATTAACTTGTCAAATGCATTTCATGGTTCTTGAACCAATGATTGTCCAAAGGAGCTCTTTGTATGCCAACAACCAATCACGATTCACACAACCTCTTGTAGATGGACATAGGCTTCCAGACAACATATGACTTGTGTGGCCGCCTTCAACTATCTCCCAACCATTGTGAACGACCTCATAAGTATACCTCTTGTTGCATATGTTCAGGCTGTGTGGTCTATTCTCAGTCTTCACATGGGAATTTGGGCAACAATTCCTCTTGATCACAACCAAAAAAAACCCTACGTCATTTGTGGTCCAAGAGTTAATAGGAGAATAGCTCAGTTGGGAGGCTAGCTAGAAGGCCAGATGTTCCTAACTATTTAGCTTCCCTAGGCCTACCGTTGGCTGCTCCTCTTTTGTCTTTTCTTGCTAAGCCCTTGAGGAATAGTTTCTTACGTTTTACTTTTTGATATACACAAGTTTATTTATTTATTTTCACCTATTTACATTTTCAATGCTTACATTAAGAGTACTATATTATTGCAGGTGTGGGCACTGGTTGGAATGGCATGGGGCCCTTCACACCATCAACCCAGTCTCCTACCTTGTCGATAGCCTCAAACTATGCTTGTGTCGATACTTGCAGAACTTGAGCTAATGGCCAATTGTTGTTGTGTTGATCCATTCTGGATTACACCGCTCCATTGGAAGACTTTTGGTCCCGAAAAGCTTCCAATGATAGGTGGTCACTTGCTTTCAGTTTGGTTCACTTGTATCATTTCAATTTACTTAAGAGTTTGTTCTTTGAGGCCGATTTGCCAAATCTCTCACTGTCTTTTGCAAGTTACCCACTCCTTCTGTTCAGAATTGTATTTCTTTCAATTTTTCTAGAGCATGTGGTGCAAAGTCTTCGACAATGGGGAGAATGTAATGGTCCTCTTCTCATTTAGCATGTAGGGTTTGGACAACCTTAGATACTCAATGCTATAACAAGATCTAGCAGCCTCAAACAATGTAAAGTCCCAAGCATTAAAGGGTTAGTTTTGACCAACTTAGGAAAGCTACGCACTGTCACCTTAGTAGCTCTTCCTCTCTCTTGTGGTTGCGTCTTCTCCAAGAAGGGGGGCTTCTCTAATGATACGGTTGCTAAGGATATGGAGTGGGGGATCTAGGTGATGCTTGAAGAGCAAGTCTTAACGAAACACGTGATTGTAGAAGTGGTGAAAATATGAATGGTATGAGAACAAAAAGGTGATGGAAAGACCCAAGACTAATGCCTATGAAATCTTGGGTAAAATGGAGTAAAAAATGCATGGATATAAGAGGAGTAATGCATGAATATGTAAAGCAAATAAGGGCTGCTATGCATGCCACAAATCAGTCTTAGCTTGTTGAAAACTAATGTAGAAATTTATCGTTGGAGAAGTAGGAGTGCTTCTCAAACAAATCCATAACAGTAATGCTATATTGGTTCAAGGAACAACCTATTTGTTTAAATACAAGTTTATTATAACAACAATGAACATGGGATTTATCATTTAATCCTCATATTACATTATTCAAATAGTAGATGATCCATTACAAGATCTTCGTGACTAGTTACAACGTTGTCCTTCAGAAATAAACACGTTAAAGAATTGCAAAAACAATACCTCACATAAAATAGATGCAATATCTCCAATATATCAGGGCAAGGTTACTTGGGAGCAGTAGCAGGGAGCAACATTTTCAAAAGCTCCTGGGTCGGGAGTGAATCAAGAGCGAATTTTTATATAATATATATCTATATATATTTTGATGCATATATGTCAACAAAAACATGTAGAATGATGAATTAGATATAAAAAGCATAAAAACATGAATTAAACCATATAACATCAATCATCTAGAAGTTATAATCTTCATCAACCATGTCCACAAGTTACAAGTTCTCATTTATATAGCATGTACGGTTGCACATAACCAAAATAGCATCAAGTGCAATCCATCTCTGAACTGAAAATAAATCAACAAATAGGTTCTATATGGCTTCTAGCATCCAAAAAAATCATGCTATAAGAAATAGCTACATATCATCAAAAACATTGCCTATCTTGGGATCTTTGTCATTAATATCAGCCTCTAAGCAATTAACATAAGATAGAAAAAATGTAACATGTCAAGTCAAGATTTTGTTTGAATGATGGGTACATTTTTAGTAGGGTCATGATAGAGGAGTTCGACAACCGATGTCACTAACATCAAGGTACATAGAGGGCTTGGTGCTCTTGATTAAATACAAGTCCTATACCCCAGTACATGACAAAATCCAACGGAAACATTCCAACCCCCCCATCTTGAAATCCTGAAACACTGATAAGTCTGCTGGATTTTGAGTGAGATCTAAAATTCTACTTTCGCCATGTGAAATCCAGTGAGGTCGAAACCACTTTCAAACATCTGGAGTCATTTCATGGTAATGGTAAATTTTTCGAGTAAAAGTGACATTCTCAAAAACTCGTCTCTTTGAAAAAAAATTGCGTTTGGAACATCTTTGTGACAAAAATTTTGTGAAAAAACCAGGGAGTGATTTTTTTTTGTGGGAGCGTGCTTCTGGGCCGCTCCCGATTCTCTCCCACTTGAAGCGCGCTCCTGGGTTGCTCCCACTCAGACTGTCCTCAGGGAGCGATTCAAAAGGGGGGAGGGAGGGGAGGTGCTCTCCGCAACCATGATCAGGGGTACATATGGATAGATGATAAAATAGAACAGTTGATCCATACTTAGTTTCAGTGTAATATTAAGCACGAGTATAGGAAATTGAAGACCCCCAAGGGTTGTGACCAGGGTGAGTTTATGGTGTCATGTAAATTCCCTCTTGAAAATGACCAGGACTACCTCTGTGTTTTCTGGAACCAATATAGGTTTTGCAGTGAAAACTTTGTCAAACAGTTTTTAGGAGTACTGCTGTAGGTGTTCTCTGGTTTTTAATTCAGCTACACCTTTGAAATCAATTGCACATGCCGATAAATGTCTCACAACAAAGATGCATTCATACATTAAACTCAGCCATACAAGTATCATTCAAATAACACCATGCCATAACAAATCTGCCACTTTCCATTAGCATATTCAACTCAGAATTATACGGTGAAATACCATTTATTATGAGACTAAAACAAAGGATTGCTACAATAAATGAGAAACAGGGAACCTTGTTTCTTTAAATGATATGGTGACAGCGTCCTCTTTCAACAGTTTATATCAGCTTACAACAACCCAGAAAATGTTTAAGTCGTGGCCTTTATGAGTAGCATAAAGCCCTCTTATCACCTTGCTATTCTGCCTCTGCTTTCAGCTACAATTAAGCCACTTGAATGCATCCAACTGACATACACATATACAGCCAACCAACCACTGTGTCCTCGTTGAAGCTCAAACCTTTGCTACAGGAAAACGCACATAGCCAGCAAGGAAGAAGAGGGCTCTTTTCTGTGCAGCCAGTGATCTTTTCTCACATCAAAATGTAGCCAGCAGGTATAATAAATGCTAACAGCTTTAACCAACAAGCAGTTACGACTCCTATGGTTCAAATCGTCCTCCAAACAAGGTATATGCATGGGCCTAGCCTCAAAAAATGCAGACTCTTCATTTAAAAGTGAAATTCGTGCTCCCTTTAAACCACAGATCCTTATTTATTGCAGACTTCATGGTTCTTGGTAACAGTGAGGAAATCTGTCCTTTAACAAAGAGAACTCGGCTCCAATCTCTCTTTCCGAACTCATTCTCTTCACAGGCAGGAGCTATGTCACAGTACTCTCTTCTGTTCACAAAATTGACCCACTGAGATGAAGTTCAAGTTGGGACTCCTCATGGGTTTCTCCAATCTGCCAAGAGATATGATAAACGCAATATCAAAATGTAAAATCAACTGATAAGACCTTTCTACCTCAATGTTTCCTGCAAATTATCTTCTTCGTTGAATCCTAATGGTGAAATCCAAGGTTACTTGGGAGCGGGAGCGGAAGTGGGGAGCGACATTTTCAAAAGCTCCCAGTTTGGGAGCAAATATTTATATAATATCATCTTTTATATATTTTGATGCATATATGTCAACAAAAACAGGTAGAATGATGAATTAGATATAAAAAGCGTAAAAACATGGATTGAACCATATAACATCAATGTTAAATTTGGACAACTAGGTCCAAACTCCATGTTCTGATACTCAGATTAAGAGGCTAATATTTTTGTTGGATTCCTCCTTCTGAGAGGTGTAAAATCCATATAAAAATAGTCTTAATCCGATGAGCATAACTTATATTTTGAATTTATTATTCTTAATAAATTATATGTGCAAGGTCGGCCAATTTTGTAATGTAGGCTCACATGCCCAACAGATGTGTCACACACCCTCATTGATGGATATAAATACAGGAAAAGTTGGAGAGAATTTCATCACAACACAACTCACATCTTCCTCTCTCATCCTAAAAGAGTACGAGCTACCTGGAGGACGAATTTCAGCCACACGTGGGAAGGACGAAGAGGACAGACCGTACGGCTGAGCTGTAGTACGATTTTCTGCTGGGTTTTGCAGAAAGTTTGACCAGCGTTGACTTTGGTCAACGCCTGGTCCAATCAAGCTGAAAACTTGTGGAAGGTTCGATTTTTGAAGGCCGTACTACCTGGCACAAAAATCGAGGTCAAAGGGTTGACCGTTTTGCTGCTGCGTTGACTTTAGCTTGCTGCCCCTGCGTTGACTTTTCATGTCAGCGTTGACTTTGTAGAATTGACTTGGGTTGACTCATCTACTGGTTGGAGGGTTGTTGTGACACATGCTGGGCTGGCTGACCAAAGGAGACTTTGCTGGTTGAAGCATCCTATTGACCGCCGAAACGAACACACACATTTTTCCTGTGTCTGATTTGTCTTCTGTAAGATCTGCTTATATGTTCTATCTGCATTTTGCTTAACTACTTGTATGATTGCTGTGAGAAAAGTGAAATTGCTCCTAGCATAGAACATCTTCAAAACTTTACATGGTATCAGAGCTGAGGTGAAGACAAACTCTATCTATAGCAATCATCATCGAAGGAAATGGGTTCCAGGGAGAATGACAAGTTGACTAGTCTTGAATTCAGGGAGAATGACAAGCTGACTGGAAGTGATGACTTCCATGCCTGGAAGATGTTATTAGATCTCAAATTGGAAGATCATGATCTCCTAGATCATGTGACAGGGAAGATTCAAGAACCTCCATCAAATGCCTCTGCTGCTGTTAGAACCAAGTATAAGAAGGGAGAAATCAGAGCAAAGCTGCTGATCAGGGAATCCATAAATAAGAGTCTGGTTGCCTACATATCTGAACTAGGCACATCGAAGGAGATGTATGACAAACTGATACTTATGTTCCGAGTAAACAATGTGAACCAAGTGCTATTCCTCAAGAACAAGTTGAAGAATATGAAGAAAGGCCGAGACGAGTCTATTCAAACTTTCTTTATGAAGTTGACCGAAACCAGGAACAA
>APFE030209356.1:67986-78080 GCA_000404065.3 Pinus taeda
ATTAGCAAAGACTGATGGACGCATCAGAGATTTCCGTACTCTCTATCTAGGATGGCATGGTCCAACCACTTGATCTGGGATCAAGATTTGTGAGGTCTGGGACCTCTGGACTGATTATGTCAGTCGGGGGATGATGTCTTTGTGACTGAACCACTTCTGTTCTGAAATAAAGAAGCCAGCAAAGCAAGTTTCGGCGGGATGACTCACGATGTTGATTGCACTAATAGATGGAGTTCTCCCTAGTTGAGAGGGAGTGTTAAATTTGGACAACTAGGTCGAAACTCCATGTTCTGATACTTAGATTAAGAGGCTAATATTTTTGTTGGATTCCTCTTTCTGAGAGGTGTAAAATCCATATAAAAATAGTCTTAATCCGATGAGCAGAACTTATATTTTGAATTTATTATTCTTAATAAATTATATGTGCAAGGTCAGCCAGTTTTGTAATGTAGGCTCACATGCCCAACAGATGTGTCACACACCCTCATTGATGGATATAAATATAGGAAAAGTTGGAGAGAATTTCATCACAAAACAACTCACATCTTCCTCTCTCATCCTAAAGAGTACGAGCTACCTGGAGGACGAATTTCAGCCACACGTGGGAAGGACGAAGAGGACAGACCGTACGGCTGAGCTGCAGTACGATTTTCTGCTGCTAGGGTTTCCAGAAAGTTTGACCAACATTGACTTTGGTCAACGCTTGGTCCAATCAAGCTGAAAACTTGTGGAAGGTTCGATTTTTGAAGGCCGTACTACCTGGCACAAAAATCGAGGTCAAAGGGTTGACCGTTTTGCTGCTGCGTTGACTTTCAGCTTGCTGCCCCTGCGTTGACTTTTCAGGACAGCGTTGACTTTTGTAGAATTGACTTGGGTTGACTCATCGACTGGTTGGAGGGTTGTTGTGACACATGCTGGGCTGGCTTACCAAAGGAGACTTTGCTGGTTGAAGCATCCTGTTGACCGCCGAAACGAACACACACATTTTTCCTGTTTCTGATTTGTCTTCTGTAAGATCTGCTTATATGTTCTATCTGCATTTTGCTTAACTACTTGTATGATTGCTGTGAGAAAAGTGAAATTGCTCTTAGCATAGAACATCTTCAAAACTTTACAATCAATCATCTAGAAGTTATAATATTCATCAACCACGTCCACAAGTTAGTAACATAAACATATGGAGTCTCAGGATTCATCAATCTTAAAGTTTCAAGCTTTCAAAATTCGATATATAACATTTATCATCATTGATCACAAAAGTTGTAACTTGTACTTGTAACCATTACCATTACCAAGTAACCAAACGATAACAAAGAATATCTAACATGAAATGAAATGTTCCAACTTTCAACTTTCACGAAATATCATATTCATATTCATTACCAATGAGCTATAAATGCCAAATTCAAACTTCAAACTTAAATTTTGATATATTGTTTACAAAAAATACCTTAATAAATATGAAAGAATCAATAGTTATAAAAAGTACTAGAAACTAGAAAAGACAAGTAAATCTATTAACCACTGCTTGACCCTCTTGCCACAAGAAATTTCTAATTTCTTGTCTTGTGCTTTATTGAGAGTCTCCTCCTACATAGTCGAATGACCTTGGTGCTCCTGATTAAATATAAGTTCCATACCCTAGTACCTTAGGTACTCTTGATTATTGGGAGTCTTCCCCGCATAGAGGGATTGGTGCTCTTGATTTGTTGTTGAAAAGTGTAACTAGGCTCGGTCTTCATAATGACTTGTAATTATGAATTTATGAAATGAAGAAGACAAAAAAAACAATAAAATATATTTTGTAATATATATCATGGGTTTCATGAGCAAGGAGTTTTTTTTATAGGTCAAAGACTTCTTCTTGATGTCTTTAGGGATTTGTCATCTTGCCATAAATGTATAATTCAGAGTCATATATAGGAAGTGTTGTTACACTTGTAAAAGTCCTCCAAGATAGACAAGCACAATCATCCTATGCTGGCCTCAATGTGTGCAGAAATAAGCTTACAGTCGGGCTCCAATATATATATATATATATATATATATAATATATATAAATATATATATATAAGTGAGATGTCTGCTTGATTATGGAGACACGTTGGTTCACTTATTGATGTCGGTGTAATATGGAGCCTAACCACTATATATAGCCAGCTTGGATCATTCCACAGAAACACTTTTTTGGATCACTTTCTGACTTCGGATAATAGAAGGATAGTTTGGGTGTGAGACAAAACTTCGGATAATTGATATGAAGCTGGAGACAGAACTTTGGATAAATGATAAGAAGCTGGAGACAGAACTTTGGATGGGTGACAAGAAGCTGGAGACAGAGTTTTGGACAGAGACTTCTGTGGGAATTCGGATCCCTCTTTAGTATACATCACAGTAGCAGTAAGGAGAAGATTGTTTGATGCTAGTGCTACCTGAAGACAAGGTCAGCATGATGTCAAGTTCAGCGCTACTCAATCCAGCAAAGTGATGAAGAGAAGAACATGAGGAGGATGACTGTGTCTTGGTCTAGGAGACAGTTCTGGTCAAGTATATTTGTCAACGTCAGTGTACTCATATAGTGAAGAATCTATAAGAAGAGAGTTGCGGGTTTCCCCTCAAGAGGAGGGGTATTAGCCTTGGCTTGAATCCTAATAATTGTGTCACTGTTCTTATTGTTTTGATTGCCATTTGATGTATTGCACATGAATAATAAACGACAACAATAATAGTTACACAAGTAGTAATCATGTGAGAGAATTTAAAATAATTTCTGCCCTGCGCAAATTCTCAACATGGTATCAGAGGTATGGTTACAGTTAAGGGCATCATACTGACAATTAGGGGCTGCCTATCTCTTGGGCGAAGGATTGAAATCACCTCAATGACTGTTTCAATACTATATATCTGTGTTACCTCTAATTCAGATGGATTACAGTCAAGTATTCATTACAGAATCAGTCAAGGTCAGACCCTCTCTATACTCGGATACCATCCCCGGTCTCGGTTTAGTAATACACAGTCCTCGGCATACCTTTACAAATATAGATGTTGCAATTCGGATGGTCTACATGCTGGCTGTTGATTTTTGGTAGCATCGGATGTGCTCTAGCCATGAAAATTGGTGGAAAGGCTATGGCACATGAGATCTCCAAGACCCAGAAATTGTTTGAGGAAATTCCACCCGGATGGATAGATATTAAAATAATTAATATTTTTAATGGGGTTCCTAAGTCTAAACTTAGGAAAATTAAAATATTAATGTGTATTAATATAATATGGGTGAGAAAGTTCTAAATAACGAGGATCAAGCCAGATCTAATCTTAGTTGTTGATTAGGGATTTAATCATTGCTGTTGAATTGTCAACAGGAAAAGTATAAGAGGAGGCTTGAGGGTCAGCTGGAGACACACCAAGTTGATCAGTCAATTTGGTTTTCTAGGGCAGGGTTTGCTGAGAAATTGAGTTAGTGATCTGTTGCAGTGAGGGGTAGTTTGACAGGAGGCCAGGAATACATATCAGAGAGGCAAAGAAGAGTGCCAGAGAGACAACGCTGAGGTAGCCTGGGTTGACGCGACAACCAGAGCTGACGCAGAGGCTTAGAGGGCCAACACAGAGGACGCATGAGGCTGAGAAGCTAACGGAGAGCTGATGCAGAGGCTAGCAGAGCTGACTCTGGGCAGAAACAGCTGCGCTGTGGTGTTTTCGTGGGGCAGACTAAGAGCTGAGAGGCAGACACAGAGCCATAGAGGGTGACGCAGTTCCGAAAGGAAGCTTGGAGTAGCTTTCGTTGTCCAACTAAGGAACAATTGAAGTCACTGTGGGGCTCATCATCTGGTTGTTGATTAGCTGAAATATTTGTCTTCGGAGCAAGGTACTTCTGCCAAGGAAAATCTCTGAAGGGTGAGCCATTTATGGCACCTTAGTTGTATTCAGAAAACTGCATAATAATAAAACCCTCATATCTGATGCACCGATTTTCTTGCATTGGGTTTTTCGGGGACGATTGTCTAAAAGTAACGGTGTCCCTTGTGTTGTCTCAATTATTTCAGTTGTTGATCTGTATATGTGTGAAGGCTGCATTTGTGTTTATTTCGGTATTTATATTAATAAATAACTTGTTAATGGAAAGAACAAGTAGGAGATAATAAACCAGATAATGTAGTAGGGATTTTTGATGTGACAGACTTAGAAATTTCCACATGGTATCAGAGCGGTTACAGGTCATAGGAGAACTGAAGACACTAACAAAAGTTTGAAATTTTGTAGCAGAAGCAACTGTCCTGAGAGACAACGCTGTTCTAGAGCAGAAGCAGCATGAGAAGAAGTGATGCAAAGCCCACGTCATCATTTCGAGCTAAGGGAAGGGCCATCGCAGAGGCAGAGAGAGGCAAAGAGAGGTGGAAGAGACTCACGAAGAGCTACGTCATCTTGCTCAGCCAGTTAGGATTGACGCAATTGGTCGGAGGAGCAGATTCGGCCTTTGCCGGGATTGCGCAGAGCCTGAAAGGCTCAGTTTCTTCAGTTGCCGGGGCTAGGGGAGCTGTGGGCAGATTGTGATTTGAGGAGCTGGTGGGACACTGTTTTTGTCGATACAGAACAATGTTTAAGGAGACAGAACCAAGGTAGAGGGAATCACTACCGCGACGAATTTCTAGCCAAGGAATCCAAATCGGAGTTGTAGTTGCAAGGAGAATTCGAGAGGAGCGGTTCGACAGATGGCCAGAGGATTTCCAGGAGGGAAATCAGGACTCAGAGGGAGATTTCTAGGAAGGGAGTCGACACTCAGAGGGAGTTTAGAAGAGGAGCTGAAATGGTAGTGAACGGACTGAGGGATCAAGACAGGTTGGACAAGGCTTTCAACTTTGTCATTTGCAAGGCTAGGATCCTGGTAATCCTAGATCGACATCGCATCAAGGACTTTGCCTTGAAAGTTGTGGCTATCCTAGTTGACCCAACTGAGAATGAGAAGTATGAGGCGATGGCGAAGTGCATGATCCTAGACGGGGTCAACGATCATGTCATACCACATATTGCTGAGAAGAACAGCCTGACTACCTTATACCAGGGCTCTTCCGTACAATGGAAGATGCTATTGGAGAATCAACTGAGGTCATATCAGATGCAAAAGGGAGAGTAGATAGATCCACTCCTTCTCAAGTTGCGGGAGATTCACGACCAGCTTACTTCCGTGGGGTCTACACTGGATCCAGAGTTTATGGTCAAGACTGCCCTGAATGCAGTCTCCGAGGAGTGGGAGGCGTTTGTCCGAAGTATTTTGGGCAGGGCTACTCTTCCAGGTTGGGAGGAGATGTGGGGAGCTCTTCGACAGGAAGAGAGTAGGAGGATGACCAAGGCGGGGAGTAGTGGTAAGGGAGCCCGAGTTAAGAAAGAGGAGGAGGATGCGGTTCTAGCATCTGCAGGACAACAAGGGAAGAGGAAGAAGAAGGACATCTCCAAAGTTAAGTGCTTCATCTGTGGGGAGCTGGGACATTATGCATCTTAGTGCCCTAAGAAGAAAGGCAAGGGAGAAGCTTCCGATTCAAAGGCAGCTTCAACTAAGGCAGAGAAAGAGATCGAGACTGATGACGATTATGCCATGAGTGCTTATACGCCTTTAGAGAAGAGGTGGGGAGACATCGAGTTGTAGTCAGGAGGACTACATGCTAGGGGCAGGATCCTTGAGGTGCCCAAACTCTTGGATCACATTCGGCTACAGGAGCCCTTAACGACAGTAGCATGATGACAGTTTTCGAGTGGAGCAAGGTGTGATGGAGCGGCAAGGCAGTGCTAGAGTGCAAAAGTCTGTAGCAGCGTAGTGGAGGTTGCAATAGTGCGAGAGGCACATAGGTGTTTGCACCAGCGCAGTGGCAGCAGAGGGAGCACTGGGTAGCAGCAGAGGTAGCTTCAACATCACGAGGCTTCCAGACTAACCGGGATGTTAGTATTTGGGGAAAGTCAATTACTTACTTCTTGGTAACTGAGTTGCAGTGCAATAGTTTGCAATGGCAGTGCTATGGGCACCATGATGCAGCGAGTTGAGAGGGAGTTGCAATACAGATGTGGTAGTGTCATGGGCAACAGTGCTGGAAGCAATAGTGCAAGGGATGTGATGTAGCAGGCCAAGCATCAACACAGGTGCCGATGCGGAGGATCAGTGTGATGTTTCTATAGTGAAGCATTACTAGAGCACATTCCTCGCTAAGAGGGAGTGTTGATTTTTGGTAGCTTCGGATGTGCTCTAGCCATGAAAATTAGTGGAGAGGTTAAGGCACATGAGATCTCCAAGACCCAAAAATCGTTTGGGAAAATTCCACACGGATGGAGAGATATTAAAATAATTAATATTTTTAATGGGGTTCCTAAGTCTAAACTTAGGAGAATTAAAATATTAATGTATATTAATATAATATGGGTGAGAAAGTTCTAAATAACGAGGATCAAGCCAGATCTAATCTTAGTCGTTGATTAGGGACTTAATCTCGGCCGTTGAATCGTCAACATGGAAAGTATAAGAGGAGGCTTGAGGGTCAGTTGGAGACACACCAAGTTGATCAGTCAATTTGATTTTCTGGGGCAGGGTTTGCTGAGAAATCGAGTTAGTGATCTGTTGCAGCAGGGGTAGTTCGGAAGGAGGCCAGGAATACATATCAGAGAGGCAGAGAAGAGTGCCTGAGAGACAACGCAGATGCAGCCTGGGCTGACGCAGAGACAACCAGAGTTGACGCAGGGGCTTAGAGGGCTAGCGTAGAGGACGCAGAGACTAGCAGAGCTGATGCTGGGCAGAAAGAGCTGCTCTGTGGTGTTTTCGTGGGGCAGATTGAGAGTTGAGAGGCAGACACAGAGCCATAGAGGGTGACGCAGTTCCAGAAGGAAGCTTGGAGTAGCTTTCGCTGTCCAGCTAAGTAACAGTTGAAGTCACTGTGGGGCTTATCATCTGGTTGCTGACCAACGAAAATATTTGTCTCCGGAGCAAGGTACTTTTGCCAAGGAAAATCTCTGAAGGGTGAGCCATTTATGGCGCCCTAGTTGTATTAAGAAAACTGCATAATAATGAAACCCTCATATCTGCTGCACCAATTTTCTCGCATTGGTTTTACTGGGGACGATTGTCCAAAAATAACAGTGTCCCTTTTGTTTTCTCAATTATTTCAGTTGTTGATCTGTATATGTGTGAAGGCTGCATTTGTGTTTATTTCGGTATTTATATTAATAAATAACTTGTTAATGGAAAGAACAAGTAGGGGATAATAAACTAGATAATGCAGTAGGGATTTTTGATGCGTCAGACTTAGAAATTTCCACACTGGCTTCAATCTAATACTAACCATAGATTGGATAACTATTCAGTATAATAATGACATTAGTCTCAGATCTTTTCAAGAAAGATCCTAGAACCTCAGACAAGAAGATGGATAAACTTTCGGTGGTACTACAGTGACAGTGCTTTACTGTATAGGTGCCATTTGCACAGTAAGTCTGGAACAACGACAATATCAATACCACATAATGTCTTAGTAATGTGCCGCACGATATTACTCGATGTCAAGAATAATCTCATCATTCACCTTGCCGTTGCTACTTTATTACAATTAATCTCAAAAAGTGATTGGTTCGACCTATATGACAGTACCATAAGATGATCAATGTTATATGAATAAGATGTATGAGGAGTCAAAGTATCTCAAGGCTAAAGTGATCTCAATAACATATAGTCTGAAGCAATTTCAGTAATGCTATAATTATGCAATGGTGTTTGATGCTGGACAATGCAAAAGGTCTCAAAGGAAGTCTTATAAAAGGATTTCAGTTGTGTCATGCTAGGCAACTCAAGCAAGGATCTCATCCAAGGAAGTATCAAGGTGAAGATCTCCTCTTCACGTGCCAAGTAAGTATCTTTCATGCTTATAATCAATCCTTGGTTTAAATGACTTCGTGTTTGCAAGGAGTCATCGAAATTCCTTGCATAAGAAAGAAGGATAGGTATAATCCTCGAAAGAGAAGTCAACGATCTCTATGGAAAAGTCTTTGAAGATCAAGCATTGTTTGAATGCAGTTAAAAGTATCAAGGGACTTATAGGATTCTTATGAAATCAGTCAAAGGTCCTCTCATGCCTATGTAGTAGGAGAGAAGACATGAAAAGAGATATATGAAATGATAGAATATATATTCTCTAAAGAATGCAGAAAAAGAAGGTCATACCACTTAGACCCGATCTACACAAAATTGAAGGTATTAAAGAATGAAGGGATATCTTCATGAGATTTTAATTGGAGATCTGGGAGAGATGATAAGAAGATAATCATCATCGTTTTCTAAATACATTAACTGATAAGCAAGGTAACAAATGTCCATAGACAAGAAAGTTACCTCATTCAACTTGTGATCTCTATGCTAGATAGAAAAAGACAAGTTGAGGGCAAAAGTGTTGAAGACATTTGTAGAAAGGAAAGGCAAGGATGGTCCTCAAGCAAAGACAAAAGTAAGTATAGTTAAGATTCAATACTATAGAAAGATTTTGGAAGCCCATATCACTGAAAGATGGAGGAAGCTAAAAGGGCCAAGAAAAGAGGGAGTATCAAATCTCTTCTATGAGTAAGATAGTATCCCTCACAAAAGGGTCCTATCATAAGCTCCTAAATATTGTGTTATAAGAAATGACAATGATAATAAGATGCATCATGGAATCATTGGAAGCAAGAGCTCGTGACATCACCATGGGAATCATGAAGGACAAAAGCGGCAAAATCCATGGCAGTCAAACATGAAGCATATAGCTCTTGAGAATCTCATTGAACATTGAAGGAAAGAAAGATGTCATCCAGGACAAGGCTCATCATGCATCAAAATTCTCTAATGGAAACCTCATCACAGGGTTCACTAATCTAGAGAGGAATCCAATGTTTCAATAAGAACTCCAACTTATGAAATCCATGAGATGATGATGTGATGACTTGAAGCAGATCAAGGGATTGAAGAACGTTTCAATCAAGGAAGCTGTTGGAAGAAGCATCGATGACCTAAAGGTAAAATAAGGTATGCATGCTTGTGTTTAATATTATAATGTCATGTCATATGGTTGTTGGTAACATGGATCATTGCTTCTATCTTAAGAAGCCTGATCAAGAGAAAAAGGATCTCCTCCTCCAAAAGGATGCAAGAAGGCATAAGTCACGCTAGATGAAATCAACATAATATGTCCTCATATGAAGTATGAGGTGATTGACTACAACGAAGAAACTCTGATTGAAAGCTACTGGGAATGGAATGTGTGAGGAAGAAAGAGATCGTGAGATATGCAACCATGATGAAGGCAATCAACATCCAAAAGACCAAGAAGATTTGACTAGGAAATCTCCAGGAAAGATATGAAGACTCTGATGAAAGTCTGAAAAAGATGAAGACCCTTGACAGTGGATACCTTTGGGAGACGTGTCAATATGTGTGCAGGATGCTGATACCTACAATAAGATGTCATGATAAAGATCCATCTCATAAGGTATGATTTAATTCAATATGATGTTTGATTTATTGAATAATATTTGGATAATGCAGTACTACTTAAACAAGAGTTGTAAATAGAATTACAACTAGCATTCATGTGGTGGATGGAAGAGGCATGATGAGAAAGAAGTAGTCATATAATGAAGATACCAGATATGAAGAAGGCCACTTTCCATGAAGAAAGGAATGACATGATGAACTAAGGAGGAAAGTGATCGATGGTTGTTTCCCTACAAGGAAGAAGCTCAACTAAATTTAATGACATCAAGGAGAGAAGTTGATCAAGCGGCTGAAGGACCCACGAAGAAAGAAGTTGTTGATATATAAAAGAGTCCCTAGCTAAGAGGGAGCTCTGACAGGTCCCTGATCAAGAGGGAGTTTGAATTAGATCACCTCTGATTACAAAGGAGTGACAATTGTGTTTTTGTATTTCATATGTCATGACTAGACTAGGACTAACAGTGGTAAGTCTAGATGAGGGCCATGAATGGAAATGTAGACACCTAAGTTGCACGAAACGGGGAAACGAGACGAAACGCGGAAGCGAAACGAAACGCGACCTCCCCAAATTTTGGAAACAGGGAAACGCGAA
>APFE030209356.1:79353-124758 GCA_000404065.3 Pinus taeda
GAAACGCGCCCGTACGTACGGAAACGCGTTTCCACGCCGTACGGTACGGGGAAACTCGTTTCCGTTTCGTTTCCCCTGAGAAACGACCCCTAGGGCCACGTTTCCTACAACTTAGGTAGACACATGATAGACACATCATTCTTGTCCTCACTTGAGAAGAAAGAATGGAGGATTGGGTAATCATCTGACATCCGATACTCTTTGAGGATGTGTAGGGCATCCAAGATAAGAGTAGGCAAGAGGACCGATATTCTTTGAGGGCTGGGAACCCTAGGTAAGAATAGTTCTAGAAGGTCATACTCAGTGAACACCTGGGTGGGTATATACCTTGAGAGACAATGATGAAGGTGTCTATAAATCATTGGTCTCGCCAGCATTGTAGCTCATGGTTTCGTGAAGAGATGGAGCTGTTAGTCAAGGCCTTGCACTATGACGATGTTGAGTGATATGATGCTATAACAGATGGGATTACCAATCCGACTCTTCGTATGAGATCTCTTCAAAGTGATTGAGTGTGACCAGGTACCATTATGAATACCTCCCTAGTTAAGAGGGAGTGTTGTTGAAAAGTTGGACTATTGTTGAAAAGTGTAACTAGGCTCGGTCTTCATTAATTATGAATTTATGAAATGAAGAAGACAAAAGATAAAATAAAATATATTTTGTAATACTTGCATCATGGGTTTCATGAGCAAAGAGTTTTTATTATAGGTCAAAGACTTCTTCTTGATGTCTTTAGGGATTTGTCATCTTGCCATAAATGTATAATTCAAAGTCATATATGGGAAGTGTTGTTACACTTGAAAGTCCTCCAAGATAGACAAGCACAATCATTTTATGCTGGACTCAATGTCTGCAGAAAGAAGCTTCATGTCGGCTCCAATATAAATATATATATAAGTGGCATGTCAACTTGATAATGGAGACATGTCGGTTCGCTTATTCATGTTGGCCTAATATGGAACCTAACCACTAGATATAGCCAACTCGGATCATTCCGCAGAAATAATTTTTTGGATCACTCTCTGACTTCAGATAATAGAAGGATAGTTTGGGCGTGAGACAAAATTTCAGATAATTGATAAGAAGCTGGAGACAAAACTTCGGATAAATGATAAGAAGCTGGAGACAGAACTTTGGATGGGTGACAAGAAGCTTGAGATAGAGTTTTGGATGGAGACTTCTGTGGGAATTCGGATCCCTCTTTAGTATGCATCACAGTGACAGTAAGGAGAAGACTATTCGATGCGAGTGCTACTTGAAGACAAGGTCAGCATGATGTCAAGGTCAATGCTACTCAATGCAGGAAAGTGATAAAGAGAAAAACATGAGGAGGATGATTGTGTCTTGGTCTAGGAGATAGTTTTGGTCAAGTATTATTGTCAAGGTCAATGTACTCATCTAGTGAAGAATCTATAAGAAGAGAGTTGTGGGTTTTCCCGTTAAGAGAAGGGGTTTTAGCCCTGGCTTGAAGCCTAATCATTGTCATTGTTCTTATTGTTTTGATTGCTATTTGATGTACTGCACATAAATAATAAATGACAACAATAATAGTTATACAAGTAGTAACGACGTGAGAGAATTTAAAATAATGTTTTCCCTACCCAAATTCTCAAGATGATTAAATACAAGTTCCACACCCTAGTACATGACAAAATCTAATGGAAACATTGCAATCCCCTCAATCTTGAAATCTTGAAAAATGATAAGTCTGCTGGATTTTGAGTGTGATCTAAAATTCTACTTTTTGCATATGAAATCCAACGAGGTTGGAACCACTCTCACATCTTGTGTCATTTCATGGTAATGTTAAAAATTTAAGTCAAAAGATGAAAATGAAAGAGAAAGGAGAATGTCACTTCTACTTTAAGAATTTAACATTACCATGAATTGCATATCAACACTAGGGCCAAATTCTTGTTTCCAATCTTCAGTAGCTCCCTCTATCACTCCTAAATTGGCAGGGAGCAATTTTTTTTAGGGAGCATAGGGAGCGAATTTCGGGAGCGTTGGGAGCGAATACCGAGAGTGCGCTCTTGGGGTTGCTCTCGATACGCTATTGCCCGGAGCGCGCTTCGGGAGTGGGTTCAAGGGGAGGGGGCTGCTCCCTCGCAACCTTGGTGAAATCTGAGTGATTCCACTCCTTGAACCAATTAGAGTGTATAGTTTCAACACTAAAACCAGCTATGGTGACTAGGGGTTCTCAAACCCTATACTTCTTTTCAAAACTCTCCAAGAGTTTTTTTCTCAAAATACAAGTGAATGAATGAGGAGAGTCTTTTCACTTTCCTCTTTTATAAATTTGTGGCCACTTTTGCTACCATTTTACCTTTTTAATTTTTATAAAGTTACTTTATAATATTTTCACTTTGTAAAGTTAAAATGACTTTTCACTTGCCTAGGAAATGCCCCCTTTTCACCCCTTAGACTTTATAATGTTTCCTTAGGCAAATTAAGTCCCCTCATCAAATTTTCCCCGCCTTAACCTATGGAACCATGTTAGGCTAGCAGACTCTGCCATATGCTTCCTAAGTGGTTGGGGACATTATACTACTTGCGTAAAATTGCTTCTCCTCAAGTAATTTTAACTTTGGATGATTGAGCACCTCTGCACCTTCCTAGGTGGCATCCTCCATAGGTAAATCCTTCTATTTCACCAGGTATTGATTCACTGTCCTACTTTGCAGTTTCCTCTCCTTTGTTTCTAGGTTCTTCTTTGGAACCAAGATCAACTCTCCTTCCTCGTCCAATGGTGGGAGTTTTGCAGAAGTTATGACATGTTGTCCCAGGGCCTTTTTAAGACATGTGACATGAAAGACGTTGTGAATCTTGCATCCCTCAGGAATCTCAAGCTCATAGGCCACTTCTCCTACACGTCTCATGATTTTGTATGGCCTGTAGAACTTGGGTTTCAACTTTTCCGCGCCCTTTGTTTTGAGTGATGACTGTCTGTGGGGTTGAAGACAAAGGTATATCGTATCTCCCACTTCAAAGCTGCGTTCCACTTTGTGCCTGTCTGCATACAATTTCTGCTGGTTCTGAGCCATCTACAAATTGTCCTTGAGGATCCTTAAAATATCTTGGCTCTCCTGAATCCAGTCCTTGGCTAGAGGTGCTCGACTATCCCCAAATATCCTATCTGCAAATGTTGGGGCATCATATCCATTTAATGCTTTGAAGGGTGTCATGCCGATAGACATGTGGAAAGTGGTGTTGTAGTAATGCTCTCCCAAATGCAACCACTTTACCCATGCCTTTTGCTGGCTAGTTACATAATTCCAGAGATAGCTCTCCAACCATTTGTTGGCTATCTTTGTTTGTCCATCAGTTTGTGGGTGATAGCTGGTGCTTGATGTCAACTCAGTACCCACAAGTTTGAATAACTCCTGCCAGAAGGCACCCATGAATTGACTATCCCCTTCACTGACGATGGTCTTCGACAACCCATGTAATCAGAAGACCTCTTTAAAGAATAGCTCGACCACCTGCGCTGCTGAAAATTTGATGGTATGGTGAAGAAATGAGCAAATTTTGTCAGCCGATCTACCACCACATATATAAAGTCTTTGCCTTGTTCCGGAGGTATCCCAGTGATAAAGTCCATGGAAATGTTCTCCCATTTCTGCTTTGGAATGGGAGTGGTTGCAGTAAACTTGCTAGATGAGTGTGTTCGTGTGATATCCCCTGGCTTGATAATTTATGTAATTAAATGTGCATATGTGTATTTCTGGTTAAGTATGTTAGTTTTAAGACATTTTAAAATTTTAATTATTAGTAATTTATTACTGATAATAATTGATTGTAAATGTGTAATTGTGATGTTTTATTTTTGTAAATAAAGAAAATTTGGAAAATTAGTTTTTGACAGATGGCTAAAAGAGATGAGGCTGCAAATTATTGTTGAAATATTTATTACCTATCAATAAGTCCTAGGCATCTAATCTGAATGATTAGATTTATTAAGGAAGTATGATATTGGCCAATTAATTGTTCCCTAAAAGATAGGGAGCTGTCTTCAGGAGCGAGAAACATAAGCTCATTAATGAGCTGATAACTCCCTGCCACCTGTTCGTGAGGTGGAGGCAATTATTAACCACCAAAAGTGTGGTAGATGGGATTGGGATAAAAATATTGTCTACTTGCTCTCAACATCATATCAGTGTCATACCACCATCTAGCTATGTAATCACAAGCAGTCTCCCTCAATTCTTTCTTCCAGTGGTCATCTAAAGTTGGCTGCATATGACTTCTACTAGCTTGAGGACCATGTGCATCTAATGGAGAGGAGAGTGTGACAGTGAAATAGCTTTTGATATTCATATCACTCTTCTTTTTCTTTTTACCCTTACCCTTTTTTTCATGCATGGACTCCAAAGAGGGAGGAACATAGCGGAAGGGGTTGGATGCATTAGTACAAGGGATAGATGAAGAGTCCTCAAAATCAAAATGGGGGTTGGTAGCCATCATTGTTGATTTGGGGTAGCATCAGATGTGCTCTAGCCATGAAAATTGGTGGAGAGACTAAAGAGCATGAGATCTCCAAGACCCAGAATTCGTTTTGGAAAATTCCATCTGGATGAAAAGTTATTAAAATAATTAATATTTTTAATGAGGTCCTAAGTCTAAACTTAAGAAAATAAAAATATTAATGGGTATTAATAAAGATAAGGATGAGAAGCTTCTAAGAGACGAAGATCAAGTCTATTTTAATCTCAGCCATTGATTAGAGACTTAATCTTGGCCGTTGATTCATCAACATGAAAAGTATAAGAGAAGACTTGAGGGTTAGTTGGAGATATATTGAGGGAGACTAGTCAATTCGATTTCTGGAGCGGGGTTTGCTAAGAAATTCGAACTAGAGGTCTGGATTGCAGCAAGAGGTAGCGAGTACGAAACAGAGAGGCAGGAACAATACCAGAAGATCAATGCAGAGATCAGAGAGGTAGACGCAGAGGCAACAGAACTGTGTAGTCATTGGAGGGCCTGCATGGGTGACGCAAAGAGGCCCAATGCTGACGCAGAGAGGCAGGAGCTGACGCAGAGGGTCTGGGAGCTGCGCAGAGGCGAACAGGTCTAACGTTGAGTCCGGGGGAGGTGCTGGAGAATTTATCTTTGTTGGGTAAGCCAGTTTGGCACCCAATTGTACTCAAGAATAGCTGATTAATAAAATCCTCCTTTGTTGCACCGGTTCTCCCGCATTGGATTTTTCCGGGAACATTTGTCCAATAATAACTGTGTTGATGTGTTTGGTCTTTGTGCATGTATTTGTTTCTGTTCTATGGTGTAATATATGCAATAGAGTTTATTTTAATATTTACTGAAGTGATTTTGTAAATAACTTATTGAAGAATAAGGAGGAAAAATAAATCAATTGTTGTAGTAATAAAATTTTCACATGGTATCAGAGTAAAGAATCAGAGACATGAAGGGAAAATCAATTATGGGTCGAGATCATGATTAGGAGACTCATGCAGATTTTCAGAAAATTGCACAAGGGATAGAAATCTTGATTTCTCTATGTTGGCTTCTAGATTGGAAGAAGAAGTTGCTTGTGTAACAAGCTTGACATCATTTGAGGTATGGTATATAGATAGTGGAGCCTCCTGGCATATGACAAGAATCCGAGAATGTTTCTCTAAGTATTAGGAGGAAAGGATGAATTTTCAGATCACCATGGGGAATAAGGTAAAGTGTACTCCAGTAGGAAAGGGGACCATAGTGTTTCAAACATAAATGGGAGAGCGGTTCCGGGCCACCAATGTGCTGCATGTGCCAGGACTGGGGATGAACTTACTATCCGCATCGCAACTTCAAAGCAAGGGCTATGACGTTTCCTTCAACAAGGAGAAAGTGTACGTTGAACACCCAAGCTGGAAAAAGAAAGTGCAGATCAGAATTAGGAGTAACAGGTTGTATAGGTTACAACTAGAATCACTAATGGCATTGATAGGCAGTCATGGGGACAAGGATCTGAATGAACTATGGCATAGACGAATGGGACATTTGCACCATGGGGCTATGAGAATCCTCAAAAAAACTGTAACAGGAGTTCCAGATCTTTGTACAGAAAGAGATGATGTATGTAGAGGATGTGCTCTGGGCAAGTATGCCAAAGCAACATTTCCTGGAAGTAAAAATAGGGCCAAGAGTGTACTAGGGTTGATACACTTAGATATCTGTGAACCAATCCCCACTAAAGCTCTTAGTGGTGCCGAATGTTTCGTCACCTTCATCGATGACCACTCTAGGAAAACTTGGATTTATTTTCTGAAAACCAAGGATGAGGTTTTTTGTCGATTCAAAGAGTTCAAGGCTCTGGTGGAGAATCGTCTGGAAAGAAAATAAAAGTTTTGCGCTTAGATAATGGTGGAGAATATGTTAACAAGGACTTCACAAACTTTTGCACTAGGGAGGGCATCAGAAGCGAGTGGGCGACTCTGTATAATCCGAAGCAGAATGGAGTAGCAAAAAGGAAGAACCGGACTATCGTGGAAGCAGCCAAGGCCATGATGTATGATCAGGATATGCCAAAATTCCTGTGGGTAGAAGCATGCAACATGACAGTCTATGTTTAGAATAGAACTCCTCATTGGGCATTGGGCAAGATTACTCCAGAGAAAGTCTTCACAGGGAAGACACCTGAAGTCAATGATTTCAGGATATTTGGGAGCTTAGCATATTGCCACATACCCAAGGAAAAGAGGAAGAAGCTGGATCAAACTGCAAAGAAAGGATATCTAGTGGGATATAGCGAGAACGCTAAGGCATACAGAATCTATCTTCCAGGGAGCAGGAAGGTAGTAGTTCAACGAGATGTGAAGTTCATGAAGGATAGGGCCTTTAGAAAATCTCGAGAAATGCCTTCTGAGGAGCAGTCAAAAGATAAGCCGTTGGTCAAACCACTTCAACCAACAAAAGCTGCCAAGAATTCTTCCTTGGATCAGGAAGAATCACAGGAGGAGGAGGAGCTAACAGAAGCACTTGCTACCAGAGGAAGAATGAGCAGGGAACTTCGTCAGATTTTGCAAGATGCAGAGGATTTCATCGGTGCACCAAGAAACAATAAAAGGGAGCGAAAACAACTAGATAGATATCAAGCATTAATAGCTCAGGATGGGGAGCCTGCCAATTTTCATGAGGCTGCCCAAGATCAAGTTTGGTTGGATGCGATGGTAGAGGAATACAACTCTATAATGGTGAACGACGTCTGGGAGGTAGTGCCGAGGCCTCAAGACAGATCGGTGGTAGGTTCGAGATGGATCTACAAGATTAAATACGTTGTAGACGACAGTGGAAAAATACAAAGCCAGGTTTGTGGCTAAGGGGTGTGCTCAGAAGGAAGGAATTGACTATGAAGAGACCTTTGCCCGAGTAGCCAGGTATACATCTATTAGAACCCTCATATCTCTTGCAGCACAGATGGGATGGGAGATTCATCAGATGGATGTCAAAATGACATTCCTGAACGGGGTGATAGAAGAGGAGGTATACATTGAACAACCAGAAGGCTTTGAAACACATGAGAAGAAGTCTCATGTATGCATGTTGAAGAAAGCCTTGTATGGGCTGAAAAATGCACCTAGAGCATGGTATGTTCGAATTGATGGCTACTTGCAGATGATGGGGCTTGTCAAGAGTGATGCAGATCCAAATCTCTACTATTTGGTTGTAGAGAATGAACCTCTAATCCTAGTATTATATGTGGATGATCTCTTCCTGACAGGATCATCCAGGCTCATCGAGGACTGTAAGAAGAATCTAGCCACAGAATTTGACATGAAGGATTTGGGACAGATGCATTATTTCCTGGGGTTGGAAGTTTGGCAGCAAAAGGGGGAGATCTTCCTTGGACAAGGGAGATATGCTACAGAAGTTCTGAAGAGATTCAGGATGCAAGATTGTAGACCCATGGCTACTCCAATGATCACCAACTAGAAGAAAATTGATGCATCAAAAGACAAGAATGTTGATCCCACCTTATACAGGCAACTCACAGGGTCCCTGATGTATTTGGTCAATACCAGGCCAGACATTTGTTATGCTCTCAACACCCTCAGTCAGTTTATGGTGGAACCGAAGAGGGCGCACTGGGTAGTAGCCAAACATGTTCTCAGATATATACAGGTAACAGTCGATTATGGACTCTTGTACACCAGGAGTAAGGATATCAGATTGAGTGGATTCACTGATGCAGATTGGGCTGGAAGTTCAGTGGATTAGAAAAGTACCTCTGGGTATTGTTTCAACATTGGATCGGGAATGACCTCTTGGTGCAGTAGGAAACAAAAATCCATAGCTCTGAGCTCAGTTGAAGGAGAATATATGGCTACAAGCACAACTTCGTGCGAATCCATATGGCTTAGAAAACTGCTTGTGAACCTATTCAAAAGAAAGATGGAAGTGACCATGATCATATGTGATAATCAGAGTTGCATCAAACTCTTTGAGAATCCAATATTTCACGATCGGTCAAAGTACATTGATATTTGGTGTCAGTTTGTCAGAGACTGTGTCCAACGAGGAGCTATACAATTGAGCTACACTGCTACAGGAGAGCAAGTGGTAGACATCCTTACCAAGGCCCTTGGAAGAACCAAGTTTGATTATTTCAGGGAGAAGATGGGGATGATAAAGAATCCATTTTAGTAGCAGAAATGGGTATGATGTTGTAGTGTAGATGTAGTGTTGGGAAGAAGGACCAACAACAACACAGATGGAGAGGGAGTTGCAGTGCAGATGCAGTGTTGGGAAGGAGAACCAACAACAACACGGATGCAGAGGGAGCTGCAGTACAGATGTAGTAGTGGCAGTGATAGAGACATGGGCAACAGTACAGGATGCAACAATGCAGAGGATGTTGGGTGAGGAGGCCTAGCATCAGCAAAGGTACCATTGCCGTATAATCAGAGTGATGCTCAGTGTGGAGTATTACTAGAGCACATTCCTTGCTAAGAGGGAGTGTTGATTTGGGGTAGCATCAGATGTGCTCTAGCCATGAAAATTGGTGGAGAGACTAAAGAGCATGAGATCTCCAAGACCGATAAATCGTTTTGGAAAATTCCATCCAGATGAAAAATTACTAAAATAATTAATATTTTTAATGAGGTCCTAAGTCTAAACTTAGGAAAATAAAAATATTAATGGGTATTAATAAAGATAAGGATGAGAAGCTTCTAAAAGACGAAGATCAAGTCTATTCTAATCATAGTTGTTGATTAGAGACTTAATCTCGGCCGTTGATTCATTAGCAGGAAAAGTATAAGAGAAGGCTTGAGGGTCAGTTGGAGATATACTGAGGGAGACCAGTCAGTTCGATTTCTGGAGCAGGGTTTGCTGAGAAATTCGAACTAGAGGTCTGGATTGTAGCAAGAGGTAGCGAGTACGGAACAGAGAGGCAAGAACAATACTAGAAGATCAGTGCAGAGATCAGAGAGGTAGATGCAGAGGCAACATGACTGTGTAGTCATTGGAGGGCCTGCGTGGGTGACACAAAGAGGCCCAGTGCTGACGCAGAGGGTCTGGGAACTGCGCAGAGGCCAACAAGTCTGATGCTGAGTCTGGGGGAGGTGTTGGAGAATTTATCTCTGTTGGGTAAGCCAGTTTGGCACCCAGCTGTACTCAAGAATAACTGATTAATAAAATCCTCCTTTGTTGCACCAATTTTCCCGCATTGGGTTTTTCCGGGGACATTTGTCCAAAAATAACTGTGTTGATGTGTTTGGTCTTTGTGCATGTACTTATTTCTGTTCTATGGTGTGATATCTGCAATAGAGTTTATTTTAATATTTACTAAAGCAATTTCATAAATAACTTATTGAAGAATAAGTAGGAAAAACAAATCAGTTGCTGTAGTAATGGACTTTTCACAATCATTTGTTGTATGCTCCTCTTCCTCCCAATTTCAGCCTCTATTTCTTTTTGCCTAGCTTTTTCTTCTTGAAACTTCTCAAAGCTATTTAACAACTCCTTCTTAATCTCCCCAATTTGTATTGATGGTGCTTCACATGGAGTAATTTGGCCTCTAATACCAGCCAAGTGTTGTTTCAACCTATGAATGGCCCCAGGACCCTCTTTAATTTTTCTAACAAAATTTGCAATGCATTTGATTATCAACCATTTTAGCATATGCCCAAGCAACATCTTTCACTCTAGGAGCCATTTTTTGACTTGGAAATGAAAGGAAAAAATCTGAAAATGAAAACAAAAAAATAACATTGCTTCAATGTTCATTTCTTTTACAAAAAGACTCTTTTCAATTTCCAGATTTGCGCAAAAAATAAATAAGCAAAAGCATATTTTAGAAGTGAAAAAGAAAACCTCTAGGCACAAACCTTCTCCTCAATGCTGCTCCAAAAACAAATTCCACAACTCTTCACAAACTCCTCACAAATTCTCATACAAATGGAATGAGATAGCTGCGAGGAAATGAGAGGGGTTGGGAGAGGTAAATGGACCTCAAAATCATCCTAAAGCAAATTAGAATTGGCTGTGGGGTCCAATTTCCCTCCCAAAAAACCTCGCTGGCCGTGTGTGTGCATGGGTGACCAAGCCGATTGAGTTATCTCGGGCTCGACCGAGCCAACCGGTTTGTTACTGAGTCGGCTGAGTCAGTGACCGACTCGATCGGCTAAGTAACAAATTGGCCAACCGTTCTGTTTCATCCACGGAGCCGACCCGGCCATGCCTTGGCTTAGTCTGGCTCGACTGAGTCGGAGTTGGGTCGGTCGTTTCTAAAAACACTGATTTATACAAGTCGTTGAGGGTGAAGTGACACATCCATTAGGCTTCCTGAGCCTACATGATGATGTGGCCGACGTTGACAATTTGCACGTGTGGGCATAAATACAAAAACACATTTCTGCTTGTCCAAATTTGATGATCTTTAGGTTTATTTTGGTCCTCTCGAAGATAGGAATTCAATGCAATCATCATCTCCATCAAATGAGCTGTCCAAAGTGGAATTTAGCCCTAGTTGCCAATTTTAACATCTGCCCTTGGAACTCATTCAGAAGCTTTTTGACAGGGAAATAATAAACAATCTAAGATTTACATTGTGCATGATGATTAGACATTTCTCAACAGAATCTACATTGGAATGTTTATGGCATCAATATTTCAGGTTAATCTTCCTGACCCATCATTAGGATTAGATGTTTATGATTGGAGTGCATGACCTTTTACAACTTATAAGATTTTGAAGTAAGATTTTAGATGCAGAGTTCACACTATGAATTTGAAACTGCTTTGTGGGCTGAAATCTCTTTTTAGATTATGGATAATAGGCAACTAGTTTTGATTTAATTTCCATCCTGTTAATTTTTTGTGTTGCATCGAGAGCTATTCTCGCATGCCAAAAGGCCTCCTAAGTTGGCCTAGAAAATTTATGGAAATTAAAATAAAATAAATTTTATTTTTTGGTTTCATGTAGGCTCAAAAGGGACAAGTTGGCCCCACCATGAAAGGGTGTGCCCCTTGGGGTAAATGCACCCATTTGACTTCTATATATAGACATGACGTGACACTTTATTTGATCACTTACTAATGATCATCTGTCTTCTATATTAATCACACATGGAGCAAAAAAAGATGAAGTGACTGAAGTTTGGACATGGTTTTGGCACAAATTTCTAGACATTTTATTGTAAACCTTGCTGAAGATTTTTTCCTAGGAGTTGCTGGGTTTTAACTTTTCTCCCAAGTTTGGGTTTCCTCAAGAAAATTTTGTTGTCTCTATTGTGGAGGGCTGTCTCTTTATGATCTTTATTGTTTCTACTGTTTTCGTTGCATTAATGTCAAGATTTTCTGTGTATAAGTGGTTAATAATATCAGTGGCATAAGTAGAATTGATTGAAGATCATTAGAAGTAATTATCAAATAAAAAAATTAATTTTCTACTATGCATCCTCATAGAAAATTCAACATGGTTTCAAAGCAAGGTTGAGAGAAAAACCACTAAAGACAAATTTGTGAAGGATTATATGTGTGGAGAACAAAATCCCTAGAAGAAAGCCACAACCAAGAAGCCAAGTTATGGTCTGTGCTTGAAGGAATTTTTGTTCAAGAAGAGACGCTTATCTGTCCCTGAGAAGAGGCCGAGGGTTCTGGTTGGATCTATGCTGCTGGACGAATCATGGAAATAAATTCTATTATGATATGAGTTCTGAAATTGGTATCGAAGTCTGCAAAGTTTTGTTCGCCTCTGAATTCGTTATCCTGATTGCTTTTATTTTTATTTTGTGGATCATGTCACTCGAACACAACAAAAGTCCAAATTTGACTGATAACCACTACATGTGAAGTTTGGGTCAACATCTCTAATACAACTATTGATGGAAATCACATACTAAGAATTAAGGCTCGGACTTGGCAAGGATGGCTTTGGGATTGCAGAGCTTGTATAAGCGTAAGCTATAGAAGATCGAGCTGGTCTTGGTAGTCAGATATAGCGAAAGGTTGATCCTTGGTTTGAGATTCTTTCTGTAGACAGTTATCGAGTAATTCGTCTTGGTCCAACTTTGTATCTGTTGCATCAATTTTTTTTGGTCTGAGTTTGTCTCTGCCATATGGAAGCATGCGATTTGGACATTGTAACAGCGTTTGGTGGATTGATCAAGATGGCTGAATGATCATGCAATTTGGGCTGTCTCTCTTTTCGGTGATCATTTAATAATTTTTATATGATTTGAGTGATTATGTGGTTCATAGCTGATCTGAGGTCAATTGTGGTATAATTGTCGATATGGGCACAAATTTGGGCGTAGCAATCTAAGCCTTGAAAGTTGTCCAATCGCATAACGTTTGCTCTGTTCAAGCCCAGTGCATAAGACAATCCAATTTGGTGAGGCTTAGAAAGTTATATCTATTTCTGTCTTGACATGAGCTTGTGGGTATGGGCCGATGGTAATATACAGATCTGAGCAATATTAACTCAATATGGTATATGATTACGATGAAGTCACTCGTCTATTGGTGGCTCAGACTATGACCTGGCACAATCAATGGTATGTAACTTGGAGAACATGTGAGGGTAAATCGTGAGTAAAGCTATGATCAAGGCTATGGCAATATAAATGATTGCATGGTTGCACCTTTTCTGATCAAGCGCACAACATGTTCCTTCCTTATGCTTTGAGGCTGTGATCTTATATATGTTCTGTAGCATTGGGCTGATTTATGATTCAAGGTGTGTGATTGTAGTCATTGTTCAAGTGTTTGGCTTATCTGGTTTATGCTATCCGATCTGAGCGCATGTGCTAATGTTTTGGCATAAATAAGCATTAGGCCTTGTGAGATGAAAGTCATAAGAGGTTGATCATGGTATTGCAACATTCAGCCAGGGATATTTGTGAGACTAGGTTCTATTATGTATTTAATCAACTGTGTATTCAGGCATGTTGTTTACATGATGTCTGACAAAATTGCTTATCAATAAGTAGTGGTTGTTAAATTCATCCATTCAAGGAGAGCCAAGTGATTGTTGGGTCCATTTGATAGTCCACTAGAGCAAAGTTTGCTTGTTTTGACAGGATTGTATAAGCTGAGATCAGACTAACTGTAGGATATTGTTATTGGAGTTGACTAAGTAATTTTCAGGATTGTTGCTCATCATTTAGCATTGGATTGATATATAGATCTGAGTTTAGAACTCATGGTTTGTGATGCAAATATTGCTGCTGCTAGTTTTGACAATGGAATGTGTTGAGCAGAGTTGTTGAGCTGGGGTTTGTATTGCAGAGAGGACAAATCTATGGCACATTAGATTATACATAAGCTAACAGTGATGTGATTTTGTAAAAAGGGGAAGTTTTGAGGAGAGCTATCTCATTGGTGGTTACTGATAACATTGACAACAGTTCTGTGACAGTTGGACAAAAGCAGAAGCAGAAGCAAATGACAGTGATCAAAAGAAACTAATCTCTGTGGGAACATTGGAGGCAAAGAACAACCTAGTACAAGAGTTGAAAGTCCTAGGGTTTGTGGGATGAAACCTTAGAGCAAAAGTTGGAGTGCTGAATGCAAGTGGAAACTCCAAGGGATGAAGAAACCATAGCCCTTACAGATCATGCAAGAAAGTAAAGCTGCATACATTAACAGTTGATGTTGAGGAGGAGGATGGGCATTTCAAGCTTGATAAATATTGCAGATGGATTTCAGTGATTTTTGCATGAAGACAAGAATCAAGAGGGAGTTGAGTAATTTCGTACAATACTCAGCTGTTTCTGTCTTAATCAAGAGATAAGTACTTAATATCTTTCTCCCTTGATTGTTGTTTTTTTTCTTTGGTGAGCCTCTTGTCTTTGTATTTTTTTGCTTGGTTATAATTGTTTCTTCCAGGGCCTCTTGAATGAGGATTGCAGGTACATCGTGAAGGTTGCCAAGGCAATGATTCTGGCAGTAGATGGCAGCATCAGGGAGAACAAAAGAAAGACTTGTGACAAGAGGGCTTTCCAAGTAAGAGGGTGCAACAATAACAGATTGGCCTGCTTACACGACAAAGGGAGTAGCAGTAGGAGAAGGACTTACTAACGTGACAAAGGGGGCAACTAAGACTACCACAGGAAGACCTGCTTCAGAAGCTAGAAGGATGTGGCCGAGTCACTTCATCTGAGACATGATGCAAAGAGGAGCAATAGAGCTCCATAATCCATTACAGATCCATAGATGTGCAAATTCTGGACATATTTCAAATTTGAGCTTGGTATGATGCTGAATGTCTCCATCATTGGAAGGGAATGATGAGGCCTTTATAGAATTGGGCAGACCTTCTCCTGAAGCCATAAAGGACTTTGGCTGGGTCATAAAGGATTTTGACCAGGGGAGATGAATACATTCACCTTTGAAGCCAGAAGGACTTGGCCAGGGCATAAAGGACTTTGACCAGAAAGGTGAATGGCTGAAGGAAATTACATGGGCAATTATAGGATACATTCACCTTTGAAGCCAAAAGGACATGGCTAGGTCGACTAAGAGGTGAATGACCTAGGGAAATTATAGGTTTGGACAGATCTTCTCTTGAGAAGCCAGAAGGACTTGGCTAGGTCGACCAAAGGAGATGGATGTAATTCACCTTTGAAGCCAAAGGGACTTGGCTAGGTCATAAAGGACTTTGATCAGAAAGGTGAATGGTCCAAAGGCAAATTCTTTCCTGAGAAGCTAGAAGGACTTGGCTGTGTCATAAAGGACTTTGACCATAGGAGATTGATACATTTGCTTAAGCCATAAAGGACTTTGGCCAAAAGCCTTGGATACTCATGTACATTTGAGGAATTACATTGCCCACTCCAAGATGGAGTTATCTATAGACATGCATCAACATGACAAGCTCATAACTCTTCTTAAGGAAGGAGAAATTTCAGCCTAAGTAAAATCTGTTGTAGACAAGGAGAATACCCCCCTTGCTAAGAGGAAGTGTTGAACTTTTGTGTAGCATCAGGAGGTATTCCCACAATGCCAAGAGGCCCTCCTATGTTGGCCTAGAAAATTTATGGAAATTAAAATAAAATAAATTTTATTTTTTGGTTTCATGTAGGCTCAAAAGGGACAAGTCGGCCCCACCATGAAAGGTGTGTCCCTTGCGGTAAATGCACCCATTCGACTTGTATATATACACATGATGTGACACTTCATTTGATCACTCACTCATGATCATCTCTCTTCTATAATAGTCACTGTGAAGTTTGGACTTGGTTTTTGGCACAGATTTCTAGACATTTTATTGCAAACCTTGCTGAAGAAGAATTTTTCCTAGAAGAAGAGTTGCTGAGTTTTCTCCCAAGTTTGGGTTTCCCAGGGAAGATTTTGTTGTCTCTATTGTGCATGGCTGTCTCTTTATAGTTTTTATTGTTTCTACTGTTTTCGCTGCATTACTGTTGAGATTTTCTATTTATAATTGCTTAATGATATTAGTGGCATAAGTAGAATTAATTGAAGATCATTAGAAGTAATCATCACACCAGAAAAATATTTTTCCTCTGTGCATCCTCGTAGAAAATTCAACACATCCATCATCCCTATTCAGATTATTAGGGTGTTTTTCTATTTCAATTGTTTCATGGATCGACTTCTTAATGTAGTGATCAATCCAAGCCACAACTTTTATTTCCTGAACGCAAAAATTGATGGTTTGTACTATGAGAATATTCAGCTAGGGTGGTAGATTTTTTCACTTGATTATGCTGTAGATCCCTACAATGTGCTTTATTTTTTTGTAATGGATCAACCAGTTTCACCTATATGTGGGCAACTGAATACATGAATAATTATGAGATATACCTCTCCATGCTGTTTTGGATTGATTGGCTTCTTTACAAATTTATCTTATTTTTTAGTGTTTTTGGTGGAAGAATGATGGTCTGTATTTTTCCTCTGTTTAAAATCTTCACAATTTTGTTAGTGACATCTTTGTTATAAGTTAGAAAGAGTTTTTCTGGTACTAATTATTTTGCCGAGGATTCAGATTCCTTTTTGCTTTTAGGAAACTTTCTTAATTTGTCTTTTGTTATAGTCATTCATTTTCCAGGTATCGATTAGATACATTTTCTCTTGTTCAATATGGTTGTCATCTGCAATTATAATTGTCCTAGTAGACAGAGTGTTTAGGATGCCATTTTTCTGCAAAGGATGGTGATGGGAATTGGCTTGTAGGTATAAGTCAGTGTGCATCCTCTTTTGATATACTGTCGTGGCCAGGGAACAATCACTCTTTCTTATTGAGAAGGGCATCAAGAAAGAGTAGGAAACTGTATTTCTCGATTTCATAGTGAGCTTCATGTTAGTAGACAGGCTGTTAATATGTCTATGAAATTCGTCCAGGCTCTGTTTTCATTGTGGTCAGTTAAGATTCGTATAGATATGATGCAAGTGCATATGTAGGGAGTTGACTAAATGAACAACTGGTTTCAACGGGGCTCCCTCCTCATTAATCTTTGAAGTTTGGTTAACCATAGATTGTCAATATAGTTGCTTTCCACAGATTAGGTTTTTTGTTTTGTTTCTTCATCAAGTGATTAATTCTTGAACATGGTAAAGGTTCACGGTTTGTTGACTCTGCATGTCAGATCCAGGAAAATAAAGGAACACTATCTGACCATGCAACTGCTGAGGGCTTCAGATTATGAGCGTTGATGCTACTTTCCATTATGACAATTGATATTGGAGTCAGTGCATTTTATCACCTGGAATCTGGAATGCATAGTCAAATTATGTTTGAAGTCTGATGTTTTCAAATTGTCACAGACTCACAGTGTTCATTAACAATAACATCTAATGAAGGTCCTGGAAAGTAATTTGAAATGGTTGAATTTGTATTGTCTGGATATTGATGGTGTTTGCCCTAGTTTTTCTGTAAACTTATTATGCTCTTTTAGTCAGTGATAACATTTACTCTTTCTTGCATATTCTGGAGGGGGTGTTAGATTCTTTCATGATTGCAGGTAAATGTTGATGGATGAAAGCTCTGGAATTAGTTTTAGAAACACACGAAAGCATTATTCTATGCACTTAAAATGGATTGTTTTACTTAAGATGTATTTTAATTCATCTGCTTTCATCAGATCATTGGACCAGTGAATTGTGCAAGGAGAGGTTGGGTGAATGTTGATGTGGATTTGATAGCTTGTGAAGCATGTGGTGGCCGCCTCAGCTTTTCTACCCCTCCTACATGGACACAACGGCAAGGTACTTGACAAGGCTGGCTTAAATGCATTTTCTTGGTATGATATCATGAATTCCATTCTTGTTTTAATATAATTAACAGGTGGTTGCATGTTTTTATCAGTTGAGAGTGCAGCTGCTATATTTAGCACGAAGCTTGATGATGGGCACAAGGCTCTTTGTCCATGGAAGGGTAATGAATGTGAGGAAGATTTAGCACATTTCCCACCGACGCCTTCCCATGCCCTTGTTGAAAGTTACAGGGATCGTTGTGATGCACTCCTTCAGCTGCCAGCTCTCCCAGTTGTCTGTAGTTCTGCCATTGAGGAAATGAAGAGATCTCGGGCTCCTCAGATAGACCGCCTTCTTGCTCAACCCCCTCCATTACCAAGTGCAGCAGTATCTCGAAATAGTGGAAAGATTTATGGAATTGAGATTGTTGGTGATGAATCTGCAGCTACTGGTGCTAATTTATATTATCAGGTTTGAGTTTCATGTGCCACCCATAATGTTCAGCCCATGGATTTATTTTTTATTTATTTTTATTTTTATTTTTAACAAGGAAAAAAGTGTATATTCGATATTTCAAGGAGAACTCAGATATACATATAAAGGTACCTATCCAACACTCCCAGAGGACTAGGTCTCTCTGCTGCTCTGGCAGTACTGACCATAAAAGACAATCTATAAATGTCCTATTAATACAGTATTCCATTAGGTCATGATGTTAAGTGCCAGGCCTGTAAGAAAAACTTTGAAGCATTCTATCACATAACTACTAGCTACAAACATAGATCATAACTTCTTTGTACATAAACGGAATTCTCTTCCACATTTCCTACATTTAATCAAATAAAAAAAGAACCTTGACTGGTGGTGGACCTCCCTTACCAGCTTCAGCTCAACAAACCCGCCTGTAATAATAGAGCTTCTTTGCAGAGCTCACCTGCCTTCTCATTCATTTATCTGAATACATGCTGGAAAGAAACATTTATGCACTAAGCCCTTACGTTTCTAATTCAATCCATGATTGGAAGCAGTAGTGAGTTCTCCAGTTTATTTTCCCATTTGTGCAATTTATAATAAGCTTGGATTTCCCCCTTATCTGAAGACTGGTAATACCTCTTTCCGAAGCAATTTTTAACAGCAACCGTAGAGCATATAGTTCAGTCCTATTATTTGTTCCTTCCCCAATGGCTGATTGAGAAGTTCGACTATGATTTTCTTTCAAGTATTATCTCGCTCCAAAAACTCCCAGAGTCCCTTGGCATTCTCCATCGAAATATTCCCAAGCTTTTGATTTGTCTATATTAGGAATTTATGATCAGATTTCAAGTTTCTCTTTACTTTGTTTTAGGTTTTACTACACCACATATTGTATGAAGTTCCACATTGTGATTTTCGTTACATTGGTGGAGATTTGCTGCTGGTATCTGTTGAGAAATCAGTAGGTAGGTATAGTAGATGATTTCTCTTACTTGATAATTACTTGTGAATTTATTGTTGGCTTATTATTATTACATTTCTCTTCTTTCATTCATTAAGCAATTACCAAAATGCAAAAATAAAGAACAAGAGACACAGGGTATAGGCTCCAAGCCAGGGCTAAAACCCCACAAAAGGGTAACCCAGAAAGTCTTATTCTTCTTATAGAATCAGATCAAAGTGAGATATCCTAGACTCATGACCATCACAAGAACCAAGTCAGCCCTCCTTCCAAGATTCATCTTCCAAATTCTCATAAGGTAGGATCCGGATTCTTCTTTCATTATGATCATAATGACATATCATAGTATCTTCAGCCAGGGTACTCTTTCAACAGAACTTGGTTACTTAGAACAGAACTCGGGCATCCTTCTTGTAGAACAGAACTTGGTGCCTTCTCTTAGAACAGTACTTTATTGTCTTCTCTTAGAACAGAACTTCGTTGCGCTTTCTTAGAACTTTGTTGCCTTCTCTTTTAGAACAGAACTTCGTTGCCTTCCTTTTAGAACAGAACTGAACTCAGGTATCACAGAAGAATAACAGATCCAGAACTCAGATGCTTTTGGAGCAGAACTTCAATTGTCTTCATACTCTTGTTACCTCAGGAAACTTGCACATTGACCTCATAAAAAATCTTGCAGAACTTGCTCCATAATACGAATTTTCTTGCTTGCTTTTTGGTGGATGCTAAATGCCAATTTATAGTTTTTTGTCTTGTGCGAAGGGTCACGACCCTTGGGCAGGCCAATTGTCAATCTTGGAGGGCCAACTTGGTCTTGTTTTTGACTCTTTAACAACAATAAAAATTCTTTTTCTTTCTTTTACAAAAAGCCCAAATGGGGCAGACTTAAGTACATGACTTTGACTTGTAAAGAATTTTCTTTTTGACTCTTTCTTTTACATGGAAAATATACAATGACATAAGTACACTGATAATTATGAAGACTGAACCTAGTTACTTTTCCAACAGTATCTTGGAGCATTGTACTGACTTGAGGGGATACATCTTCATGGACTGCCTTTTCATCATGGCATTGAGTCATTTGATGGAGGTCTTTGGTTGGGGGAGTCTCACTCCTCCTTGATTGGATGATTATGCTTTTTGGTTTGGTGGTCTTTTCACGTGCTTTCCTTTTTTTTTTCCCATGGAAAAAGTCGTAATGGCTTCATGGCCTGCCTTTTCATCACGGCATTGAGTCATTTGATGGAGGTCTTTGGTTGGGGGAGTCTCACTCCTCCTTGATTGGATGATTATGCTTTTTGGTTTGGTGGTCTTTTCACGTGCTTTCCCTTTTTTTTTCCCGTGGAAAAAGTCGTAATTTTCATTATAAAAGAAAATTACATTTTGCATATGCATAAGCATTACTGTAGTGAGGCATTGCCTGTACCAAAATTGTAAACTTGTAGCTCTTCAAACAGATGGAGCGATCAGAGATAAATCAAAAAATAATGAAGCTGTCATCCTCTTCGCAGAGAGTTAGTAATATGTTCTGTTAAATATGTACATCTATACAAAAATAAAGTAAACATCAAAAATAGAGCAGGAGCTGATTTCCACATGCTTTTCATATGAGTTCTGGATCTAAAAGGGCCTGTGATAGTGCTGGTATACAACACCATCCAGTTCCTTGCAAATCAACCAGATGTCATCATCCTGGACCGCTGTTTCTTTGGATAGGTGGTCAGCGACGGTGTTCCACTCCCTGTAAATATGTTGACAAGTAAAAGAGTCAAATGATGTAATAAATCTGTGAATCTCAGCCAAAATGTGCTTCAATGTATATGCATTGCAGATGTATTTTTTTTTGATCCAATTGACAATCAGTTTTGAATCCCCAAAAAATTGTAAATGCGTGCAGTGTTTATGCAATGCAAATTGTATGAGATATTTGGCGGTCAAAAGCTCGGCGAAGTTGTTTGTTCCCCGGCCTAGTTCCATTTGAATTTTATATGAGTGTGTGTCTGATAAGTGTAGAATGGCTCCTCCTCCGCATCCCTGTTCATGAGCTGAGCCGTCAAAGTAGGCCCATGGAAGGGAATGATCAATGGTTTCTGTGTCAACTCTCCTGATCTGATTGTGTGCTGTTTCTTCCAGGATCATCTGATATTCCGTGGATGCTCGGTTCAGGATGGAAGGCTAGTGGGGGGATTGATTTTGAAAGATAATTTGATTCCTGGTGATCCAAATCGCCCAACTTATCACCATCGGTATATTTCTTTCCTTACCGTTGGTATCCTTCCACCAAGTACTCCAAGCATCATTGACGCTGTACCCGTGCCATCTGCTGGATGAAAGGTGTGCTGCGAGGAAGTCGTTCCATAGGGCTAGTGTTGCTGGGCAATTTAGGAAGAGGTGGGCAGAATCTTCGTTGCTGTTCCTGCAGAGGTGGCACCAAAAAGGCCCCGAGAAGGATCGCTTCATTAAATTCGCATCCATCAGGACTTTGTTATTGAGAATGGACCACATTAGAAGCTTGGTTCGGGGGGCTGTTCTTAGTTTCCATAGAAGATTCACCATGGCTCAATGACTACAGGTTTGTGGGGATTGATAAGTACCAGATATCCGATCTTGGGGGAGTAGTGTCCGCTTTTTGCATAAGCCCAAATGAGCTCATCTTCCCCCTCCAATATCCTGACATGGGCCTCTGTTAGCACAGATATATATTGACTACATAGGTGTTACCAGGGCAGGGGTATGTTAAGTGTAGCTCCTGTTTTCCAGGCCTGCTGAGACAAAAGGGATCTGTCATTATCTGTGATTTAGTAAGTGTTGTCTCTGGTCCTCTGGTAGTTTGTGCATGTTGCCGCAGCCTACCTAGGGATCCTCCCCTATACGAACTAAGGAGCCAGATCGAATTCTCCAGGTAAGGCCGCTTCTTATCAGGTCCATTGCCTTAGTTACTGCTTTCCAAATGATTGAGATGTTCCCATGCTGCTCGTGGCCTTGTCTGATCTAGTCAAGTGGACTTGTGGGTGAGATGTATTTGGCAGTGACCACCTTCGTCCAGAGACTGCAATTATTGAGGAGCCGCCAAACCAGCTTGGCTGCCAGTGCTTTGGAGAAAGAATCTAATCTCTTTGTTCCCCAGCCTCCCAATCTCTTAGGCAGTGCAAGGGTTTCCCATTTGGTCCAGGCAAAAATGCTTCCCAGCTGCTTCCCCTTCCATAGGAAACAACAACATATGCTTTGCAATCTGTTCAGTATGCCTCTGGGGATCCAAGCTAAGGTCATCCAATAGACTGGAGTTGCTTCAAGTACAACTTTTATCAGTACAAGCTTGCCTGCTCTGGAGAGATATTTGTGGTACCAAACATTCAGACACTTTTCTACTATGGATATGAGCCATACCCAGTCTGCAATCTTGTAGCCAAAAGCCTTCATTTGGTAACCGAGATATTTTAGCCCTTCCTCAATAGGGTGACTTGTAAAGGGGAATCTTCTAAGAGCAAATAGTGTTTCATTCTGAGAGCATCCTGTCGCTGTCAAGGTGGATTTAGATTCATTCAGCACCATCCTTGTGGCTTTTTGGAAAATGCCCATGACCTGGTGAAGGGCAGTGAGGTCGCCAAGGCTTCCACTGAGAAAAATGAGTACATCGTCCACAAAGAGTAAGTGTGTCAAAATAATTGAATCTGATATTTTGATACCTTTAATCCTTCCCTGTCTGTGTTCAGCTTCAATGAGGCCACTGAGGCCTTCCATAATAAATAGAAAGAGGAGAGGGGACAGAAGGCAACCCTGTCTGAGTCCCCTCTTGGTGTGAAAGAAGGGGGATGCTGACCCATTGATGAGAACACTGTAAGGAACATCAGTTATGCAGCTCATTATCCACTTTATGAAGGGGAAGGGAAAGCCCAAGTGAGTTAATAGGATGTGGAGGTAGAGCCAGTTTACCCTATCGAAGGCTTTCGATAGGTCTATCTTCAGAATCATTCCTTTCAATTTCCTGAGCTGCACCAAATGGAGAAGTTCCTGTGCAGTGCCAATCGCCTCATGGATCTGCCTATTGTGCAGGAAGGCAAATTGTTCCCGGGATATATGGAGGGATAGTATAGGCTTGATGCGGTTGGCAATGATTTTGGCTATTATCTTGTATATGCAATTGCACAGGGATATGGGTCTGAAGTCATCAAAGGATGTGGGCTTATCAACTTTGGGGATGAGTGTAATGAAGGTAGACTTAAACCCACTCAGGATCCTCCCTCTGGTTCTACTCTCAACAAGTCTAAGGAGGTCCTGTCCCAGGATCTTAAAGAAGGCTAAATAAACCACTGACCATCCGTCTGGTTCCGGGCTCTTATCTTTCTTTAGCCACTTTAGTGTATCTTCGAGCTCTTGTAGTGAGACTTCACTTAAGAGCTCCTGTTCCGTCTCTTGATCGACAAACCCAGGGAACAATTGGGTGACCTGCATGACTTCAGCTAGAGTAGCAGTAGCAGGAGCCTTGTATATGTTTTGAAAATGTGTACATGCCAATGTAGCTAGTTCTCTAAAAGATTGAACTGTTTGTCCCTGAGAGTCTTGTAGATCCCATATAGTGTTGATGATCTTCCGACCATTTGCAAATTTGTGGTAGAATTTAGTGTTGTCATCCCCTTCTTTTAACCAGATGGCCAGATTTCGAAGTTGCCAACTTTCTTCTCTGTTCATTAGGACTTGGGTTCTCTTCAACAGTGCAACTGTGTGTTTGTCCTTTTGCTCCTGGGTCATCCCACCACCTCCAGGATCTTCTTCAATGGTTATGATGTCGGCTTTTGCTTATCTCAGGGACAGATCCTCCTCCTCCTTCTTGGCCCATGTCTTGGAGAGTTCCTTTAGCTCCTTCATATTACGGGCGAAATTATGGCCAAAGTCCCCAGATGTGCCAGGGGAGTTTGCCTTCCAAAACTCTGTCACTAGTTTAATATATTCCTTATCCCGGAGCCAAGTAGCATTGAATTTAAACGGGGCCTTCGGTTTGGCATTTATGTCTAGTAGCTCAAGGTAAATAGGATGGTGGTTCGAAAGGCCACCCGAGCCCACCCATTGTCTAATTCTAGCTCCTCTACTGATCATGTCTTCCTTAGTGATGAATCTGTCAAGTCTTCGAGCCAAACATGCATCCCCTGTTTTGTTGTTCCTCCATGTGGGTTACATCTTGGCTAAGGGGATGTCAATGAATTTATGAGACTCCAGTAGGTTCCCAAAGTATTCAGACAGAGCATCTACTTGGGCTTAATTCCCCAAGATTCCGCATATCCCAGGGAGAAGTTGAGGTCACCCCCCAGGATGATATTCTCTTGTTGTAGAAGGGCATAATTGAACAATGTTCTCCAGTAAACAGCTTTGTCTTGGCAGGGGCTGTAAACGTTATAGATTCTATAATCCATTTCAAGAGTAGGGGAATAAATATATGCAGCCAGGTATCCCCAGCCACCCCAGACCCTTAGAGTTTTAAGAGAGTGGTTGTTTATCCCCAGGGTTAGTCCTCCCGATCTCTCAGTTGCATCTAGGGAATGGAAAGTCCAGCCCGGGAGCCATGATTCAAAAAGGTGAGAGATAGTGCTGGCAGGACCTAGGGTTTCTTGAAGAAAATGATGTCTATCGGCTCAGAGGCAAACAGATGTTTGAGGGCCAATTTCTTTTCCGGGCTAGCCACCCCATGATAATTGGAGGAAAGCAGCCAAGGGCTGTAAACGTTATAGATTCTATAATCCATTTCAAGAGTAGGGGAATAAATATATGCAGCCAGGTATCCCTAGCCACCTGGCTGGCCACCCCATGATAATTGGAGGAAAGCAGGCAGAGGCTGTAAACGTTATAGATTCTATAATCCATTTCAAGAGTAGGGGAATAAATATATGCAGCCAGGTATCCCCAGCCACCCCAGACCCTTAGAGTTTTAAGAGAGCGGTTGTTTATCCCCAGGGTTAGTCCTCCCAATCTCCCGGTTGCATCTAGGGAATGGAAAGTCCAGCCCGGGAGCCATGATTCAAAAAGGTGAGAGATAGTGCTGGCAGGACCTAGGGTTTCTTGAAGAAATGATGTCTATCGGCTCAGAGGCAAACAGATGTTTGAGGGCCAATTTCTTTTCCGGGCTGGCCACCCCATGATAATTGGAGGAAAGCAGCTTCATGGGGGGGGGGGTGAGGGGCTTTCTCCACTCTAAGGGCCTAGTTGATAGTTTTCTGTTTGCCTGTAGCAATTTCCTCTCTTGCCTGATGCTTAGCCTTGGAAAGGTGGGAGGGACGACCCCAGGTCTTAGGAGGGGGAAGAGGGGATACCACCTCAAACTCAATAGTGTCGAGGCCTTGGGAGTGCATCTAGGAGCGAAGGGGATAACGGGGGTTCGGGGGGAGAAATGGAGGGGGCAGGGCCAGGAGGGCCGCCCATAAGGAGGGCTGTGGAAGGAGTATACAGGGGAGGGGGAGCATAGGCAGTGCTGTACACGATACTTAATAGGGCAGCTGGGGGGGGGGGGAGGAGGAGTTGGGAGGATGCCAGTAGATCCAAGCCCAGGATTTTAATGATAAGGATGGCAAATAAGGAAATATAAAAGATGAAATAGTAGAAGAGAGAGGTATATTGGACATACCTGTGGAGTGTGCGTCCCCAATGGCCGCCCTTGCTCTTGTTAGTGGTGGGGAGGGAGACTGGAGAGGAGCTTTCTCCCGTTTCTTTCGTGAATCCTTCCCTTGTTTTTGCTCTACTTCAACCGGGTCTAGTGGAGGCAGCTCTTCCGTTTCCACTGTAGGAGGTGGATTGTCTTGTGGGTGCTCTTCTTGTTCTTTGTTCTCCTCCAGGCTTCCTTTCTTGGTGATTAGGGGGCAATCCTTGTAAACGTGGCCAACCTTGTGACACCGACGACATCTGTATGGGATACCTTCATAGTCCAGTGGTTGCTTCCTCGTGAATGATCTCCACTGGATAGTGATAAACTCTTGAAGTCCTCCCCGAGTATCCATATGCACCAGTAGTTTGGCGAAAGCCATCTTGCCCGTGGACAAGTAGGATTTGTCCGATTCCATGTAAGTGCCAATAGAATCCCCAATGCGTCTGAAGATATCTTCGGACCAAAAGTGTAATGGGAGACCTGGGAGTCTTACCCATATTGGCCCAACTCCGAGCTGCTCAGTGTCCTGGTCAAACATCGAAGTCCAGTGTTTCAGAAAGACCGGGGCATGCTCGAAGTGCCAATAGGACGAGAGGACCAAATTTGTGTTGTCTGGTCTGGAGAAGCGGAGCGCAAACCAACCTTTCATAAAGGTCTGGACTGTGGGCAAGTCTGCAAGACGGTGACCCCAGACCTCTATTGTCCATGCTTTGATGCGGGCCGCAGTATAGTTTCGGCCTCAGACTCTACCACCTAGCACTCTGTCTGCAAAATCCATAGTTTCCCCCAGCTGTATGTCCTCCTCTAGTCGGAGAAAAGTGTCAACCTCCTTTGTGTGAAAGCACTTGGTCTTTTTGCTGGCCTTAGCCTCAGCCTTAGTGGTACCTCCACGGTCAGGGGATCGCTCCTCTTCAGGAGGAAACTGCGGGGGGGGGGGGGGTAAGTTGTCAGGGAGTGCACCAGATGAGGGGGAGCGGCAGTGTAACTGCCAGAGAGGGGTGAGGTCGAGCTCGGCGTGTTTTGGGAAGTCAAAATGGCAGTGTGAGTGGGTGGATTGGAGGGTAAAACAAATGGAGGAGAGTTAGGGGCGTGACCAGGGGAGGGGGATGGAGGGTTAGGGTTAAGGCAAAACCCTAGGGAGGATGGAGAAATCGGGAGGGAGGAGAGGGACAGCTAGGTTGGGGGGTTGTCCGGCAGGATCAAACGATGATTCGAAGGGCCAGAGAAAGGAGGGAGCCCGGAGATAGCTTCATGTAGATCATTTCCAAACGACTGCGTCCCATACTTATCAGAGCGCGGTGTGGTCTAGATAGAACCCTCCGCTAACGATTCCTCCAAATAGTCCACCAAGTCTAGGTCCATCGCTATCTAGGACAAGAAATGCCAGCTGCCGGAGGTAACCAATGGGGGAGGGAGCAGTATGTCAGCCAAAATGGCTGCTACCCAAGGTCAATTCCCAAACTGTGATGCAGGTAAACGGCTGCTGTAAAAACAAAAACCAAAGTAAAAAAACTTCTGTTACGGAGTAGGTGTAATATAATATAATAGCGCCTGATCCAATGTACGTGTGTGCAGCCGGTACAGACAGCGGCGTCGACGGGCAATAACCACATAGGCCTACCAATAGCCTCCTACCCGTTGCTCCATCAGGGTTTGCTCAGAAGCTTCCCTTTTTCCTTATCTTAGATCCACATTGTTAACACATGGTAGTCATTTTTCCCATATGTCATCACCATAAAATTCCCTGTAATCTAACATATGGTTGAACATGGCAGTCCTTTTCCCAAGTGTCATCACTGCATATGGCCATTTCACAGTAGGAAATGTTCTTGTGCTTTCCCTATTGTTCACCTCTTGGTTGCACTTTTGATGGTTATGTAGCATGCTATCTCATTATGGTGTGGTTTTGTTATATCTGTTTATCTTGGATTTGCTACATTTTGTCAATAGATGAGGGTTCTAATCCCCAAAGGGGTTAGATCATGCTGTAAGGAGGTAGATGTTTCATTATCTTGTTGGAGTTTCCTAGTGGATTTTATATGTGTTGATGCAATATTATTTGTGTCACTAGGAAGGGTGTTCTACATGGTCCTCTTGCATTGAATGTGTTGTGTGGACATGATGATTGTATGGGTTAGCATTTTCTATTGCCTCCTCTTGCATTGAATGTGTTGTGTGGACATGATGATTGTATGGGTTAGCATTTTCTGTTGCCTCCTCCTATGATGTTGATGTGGTTGGATGATGCATGTTGTGTTAATTTTAGATAACAATGGTATGCTTTATGCTTAGCACAATTTACTTCAATGCTCCTTAGCAGCCCAATAACAGTTTCCAATTTCCAATAGCAATCACAATAATCACATTGACAGTAAAAGCAGATGGAACATAAAACGAACTGCAGAAGACAAGCCAAGACAAGAGGACACCGGATTTGGCGGATGTTAGGGAAAAACCCCATTGTGAGGAAAACCCTTTGATTAATTCTTCTTATTATTAGATCAAAATTTCAGCACAAAGAGAGAGAGTAATAATAAAAAGTCAAGATCGACTTACTAGTTTGAAGATCCAGAATCATATTTCTTAGATAAGTAGACGGCCTAATCACTGTTGTAATTAATATGAGCTGGTGACATACTGCTGAAGAAGTTTGGTTGGAAGAGGCAACATGCAATTCATTAATCTGAACAATCATCTACCTAGGTGCTAGAGTTTAAGACTGGTGCTAGCTGTTTTTGGTTAGGGTTAGGGTAAAACTGCTATAGACCTCACAAACATATCCAATACTACCTTCAATTGATGCGGCCTTCCTCCAAGGCAATCTCTCCTCTCTCTGGTATATTACTGAACTTAATTCAGCCCTCTACGTCAACCAGCGTTCACCAACCCAATGTCCAGCGAGATAAGTCCTGCGGTCTACTTCAGAAAGGGTCCTAAAGGTATGGGCCATCTGGGAGAGAGGTTTTCCATCATAAGAACACCTACACACTATTCAGTTCTTCCTGATGCTTGCGACCAACCTTAGGGGAAAATTTGAACCTGCAACAAAAGATGAATAAACCCAAAAACAGTCCACCAAATAAGCCTAGATTTGCCCTTAAGAGGCTCAGTCTTCTGCCTAAGAGACTCGACCCATGAACAACCCTGTCATGACATAGCCTAACCCTTCCAACTTTGCTGGACACGCATTCCTTCTGTGGCCATTTCAGAGAGAAAGGATGTGTGTTATTGTTAAGTTTAGGTATGTTCTATGCTTAGAGCAATTTAATTCAATTTTTACAGTTAGCTCAATATCTTTTCCATATTAGCAATCACATCAACATTAAAGTAAACTGCAGATAGAACATAAACATAAATCGTAGAAGACAAGCCAAGACAAGAGGAGACAAGATGTGGTGCTAGTCAGGGACAAACCCCAATGTGGGGAAGCCCTTGATCAATTCTTCTTATATTTTCTTCAATAGTTCAATAGAGAGAGAGAGAGAGAGAGATAGTACATTTACAACAGAATTCAACACTTTGACTTATCTAGATAAGAGCATAGATCATCTCTAAGAAGATGATACATGAGATCAGTTGAAGACAAGCTGCTTCAACTGATTCTCCAAGGTGACTCCTTCACCTATCATCGTGCTGCATGTCGTCATCATGCTGCACCTCACCATGTTGCACCATGCTGCACCCATCATCACAGTGCTGGACCTAATGACCAGGCTGTGCACTTCATTCTACTACCCCTATCACTGTGCTACTCCAATCACTGAGCTGCTCTCTTCACGGATCTGCACCCAATGCTGCACTCATCACTGATCTGCACCCAATGCTGCACTCATCATGGTGCATTCATTACTGCATCCAATATGCTGCTTTACACTCACCAGTCTTAGCTGCTTGCTATGGCTTACTGCCTAGCAAAGCAGCGAGACTCCTCCTAAGTGTAGTCAACTAACAGTGACAATGTCTGCCTTGATTTGTTTGCAATTGTCCTCTAAGGGAAGGCTATCACTGCCTTGCACAAGACTATCCTCCATTTATTACAGCATGTATATATTTGACATGCCATACATCAGACTGAAGATGTCGCTGTCATGTGTTCACTAGATAACATACAACCTAGAGAGTAGACTTCACTGTTTGTTCTTTATGACAGTGAATTCCCAGTCCTTAACTCATGCCTTGTAACTGTTTTATCTACAGCGCTATGCTGTCACCTACAACACACCTAGGCACCTACAACACTTAGTCCATGCTGTCATCTCCAACACACTTAGGCACCTACAACACTTAATCCATGCTGCCATCTCCAACACACTTAGGCACTTACAACACTTAGACATGTTGTCAGCTACAACATACATTAGGCCTCCTTGTGCTGTTGATAAGGGTTGCATATTGTAGACAAAACAGTAGCTAGATATCCTTGACTAGACTGCGGATTAGGGCCTTTGTTTACTGTTCGTTAGGCCTCCTTAGACTGCGGCTAGGGCACCTTATTGGATTGTAGATTATCTCCTCAATGCTGCTAGAGCTCTCCTTTGACTGCGACCAATTCTCTCCCTTGCCTGCGGCTAAGGCTAGATCATGTGGCTAGGGCAGCGTATTAGGACAGCGTGTATGGAAGCTTCCTTATTGCTGCTAGGGTAGCCCTTTTGCTACTTCTAAGGGTTGTCCCAAACCCTTCCAGAACAATGTATATATTAGGGCATGATAGGCTGCGTTAGAGTTTGCTGTTTAGGCTTCCTTCACCATGCTAGATCTCCCTTCCTTCCTACTTCTAGGGCTTCTTCATTAGGGCAACATAGATCCTTTCTCCATTAGGGCAGCGTTATCCCTTAGGATCTCTCCTCCTACTAAAACCCAAAGACAAGTAGAGAGGAAGAGATCCCAAGTGTGTAGAAATGACTTGAAGGCCACCTCTATTTATACTAAAACATTGAGCACATGTGGGGTTTATTTGGTTGCTGGCTGACCTTGACGAATTGTCACATAACCCAAATAAATTCATATATCCATGAATACTTATCGGAATCAGATGATCTTTAGATCAATCCTATACCTCTTGATGAGAGGGATCTAAGAAAAATATTAGTTGCCATCAATAAGATGACCCACATGGAGTTTGGCCGTAGTTGCCAATTTTAACATTTATGAATGAGAGAGCACCTCTATATATACTATTGATGGGGTCAAGAGACGTGACCATTGGGCTTGATGAGCCGACATATTGGAGAGGCTGACCTTAATAATTTTCATGTGAGAAAACAAAAATTCAAAATCACATTTCTTGTCCAAATGAGATGATCTTAAGATTGATTTTGGTCCTCTCGAAAAGAAGAATTCAATGCAATCATTATCTCCATCAAATGAGCTATCCCAAGGTGGAATTGGGCCCTAGTTGCCAAATTTAAAACTTCCTCTCAACTAGGGAGAATTCCACCTGCCAATCCATCTGTCACCATTGATCATCATGCCACCTTGTCGCCATGTATCATCTCTGTCATCTTTGCTGAACCATGATGTAATAATGAAGAAGGATTGATTGAGAGTGAGTCACAAGACCTTACTACTCTCCACTGACAAAATTCAGTCCACATAACCATGTGAAGAACCGAAATCAGACTTGATCTCAGATGATCAAGTTTGATGAACATCAACATCCTAGACATAGGGAGTACGACAATACACGATGCGTCCACCAGTAGTGCTATGGTTCCTATCCACTTTTCCCAACTCATTGGCCAGTGAGATTGGCCAGTGAGAGGTACTTCCCCATGTGTCCCAGACTACATGGGTAGGATGATGCAAAAACGTTATCAGGGAAAGAATAGATCACATCCTGCTCACAACCATACGTAGGGAAAGGAGAAACCACATCCTACAAACACATGTTTTAACCACACGTAGGGAAAGTACGAACCACATCCTACAAACACGTCATAACCACACGTAGGGAAAGGATGAACTACATCCTACAAACACATGTCATAACCACATGTAGGGAAAGGATGAACCACATCCTACAAACAAATGACAACCATACATAGGGAAAGGATAAACCACATCCTGCATGCATGCAAATCACCAAGAGTAGGGAAAGGATAAACCACGTCCTACATGCTAACCATCAATTATAGGAAGGATCCTACATGTGGGGAAAGGATGAACCATGTCCCAACGACATGTCAACCATCAATCGTTGGGAATGAGCATCCTACATGTAGGGAAAGGATGAACAACGTCCCATTGGCATGTCCACATTTTACAACCAGTAGACACTTATATGCATATCTCACTAGGGTATCCGCAGGAGAAGGTGAACTAGTAATCCTACTCATATGCCATAGGAGAAGGTGAACCACTCACCCTACACACACATGTCATCAATCTAGGGGAAGGTGAACCGCTCACCCCACACACATGTCAACCATCATGGGGTATCACAGGGGAAGGTGAACCACTCACCCTGTACACCGCGCACCTATAGGGGAAGGTGACCACTCACCCTATGGTCGCTCATAGCTCAAGAAGTACCCCAAGAGCTTCCAGAGCTCAATGTTCAATCTTAGCCAAAGATCCCTTTATATAGGGAATAGTGCCAGGTTGCTTTCTGACAATGAAGACTAGATCTTGGTGACGTTATTGGATTGTCACTATACACAACAAACATATTGATTTACAATAGAGATCTACTTATTAATTCTCTACTTCTTGCTCTTGCTGCGTCTCAAGGATGGAGCCTACACAAAATGGATGTGAAGAGTGCTTTCTTGCATGGCTCGCTTAAGGAGGAGGTCTACTTGGAACAACCTGAGGGGTTTGAAGCAATGTTGTGAACATCGGCATCGCGATAAAATCGGCATGGGTACGGAAAACCAAAAAATCGTAAAAATTGGGAAAATATCGGTGCAAATCGGCAAAACATCGGCAAAATCCTGATACCATCAAAATATCGATAAAAATCGACAAACATCAGCTAGGCCAAAAAATCGTGATTTCGAGATAAAATCAGGGTGTCATTGAGATGTTCGCAACACTGGTTTGAAGTACTGGATCGAAGGACACACGTATGCAGATTGAAGAAAGCCCTCTATGGGTTGAAACAAGCCCCTAGGGCTTGGTATGAGAGGATTGACAACTATCTTATGAAGCTAGGATTTACAAGGAGTGATATTGACCCTAACCTATATTTCAAGGTTGAAAATGACAGGCCTCTCATTCTGGTCCTTTATGTGGATTATCTCTTTCTGACAGGTGCATACCCTCTCATTTATAAATGCAAGAGGGAGTTGGTTTCCGAGTTTGAGATGAAGGACCTAGGACTGATGCACTACTTCCTAGGCCTAGAGGTCTGGCAAAAGCCAGGTGAGATTTTCCTTTCTCAAGGAAAAGACATCGTGAAGTTGCTCGAGAGATGTGGGCTAATGGATTACAAGTCCGTATCTATCCGATGGAACTCAAATTCAAGAAACTATGTGGAAGCGTTGTTTGGCCCAAATTGGCAAATCTTTCTGAATATAGACAACTTGTGGGGGCCCTGATGTTCTTGGTAAACATCCTGTCCTGACATATGCTTCGCTGTGAACACGTTGAGTCAATTTATGGTCGAGCCTCATCACATACACTGGATTGCAGCTATGAATCTCTTGAGATATCTCCAGGGCACAATCTATTATGGACTGAGATACATTGTCGAGAATTTGAGGTTGCATGGATATACAGATGCTGACTGGGCTGGCAGTGTGGTGGATTGTAAGAGCACGTCTGGATGTTGCTTCTCATTGGGGTCTGCTTCAAATTCTTGGATGAGCAGGAAGCAAAAATCAGTTGCATTAAGCACCGCCGAGGCTGAATACATTGCGGCTAGTATGGCCTGTTGTGAAACTGTTTGGTTGAGGAAGCTCTTCAGTGATTTGAGCACGTGATAGATACCACTGTGATCTTCTGCAGCAACCAAAGTGGGATTTGCCTTTTAAAGAATCCCGTGTTCCATGACTGGTCCAAGCACATTGATATCATGTACCATTTTTTCTAGGATATGATACAACGAGGAGCAATAAGGCTCCAACACATTACGACTGATGAGCAGGTTGCAGATATCCTCACGAAGCCTTTGGGGAAGGTCAAATTCTTAATCTTTCGAGAGAGAATTGGAGTCGTGGAAAGACCCTCCCATGAGGGTCCCGCTTGAGTTGGACATTGAGCTATGGGAGCTCTTGTGGGACTTTGGGTACTTCTTGGAGCTATGAGCGACCATAGGGTGAGTGGTTCACTTTCCCCTATGTGGTGCGCTATGTACAGGGTGAGTGGTTCACCTTCCCCTCTGATACCCCATAATGACATGTGTGTAGGGTGAGTGGTTCACCTTCCCCTATGATTGACATATGCATAGGATGAGTGGTTCACCTTCTCTTATGGGATATGAGTAGGATGAGTGGTTCACCTTCTCCTGCTGATGCCCCAACATACATCCTACCCATGTAGTTCGAGACTCATGGGAAGTACCTCTCATATGGCCAATGAGTTGGGAAACGTGGATACAACCCATAGCACTAGCAATGGGCGCATCATGTATTGCCGTACTCCCTATATCTAGGATGCATGGTGTTCAACAACTTGAACTGGGACCATTTGAGGTTCTACCTTTGGATTGACTTTTGTCAATGGAGAGTGGTAAGGTCTTGTGACTCACTCTTGATCAATTCTTCTTCATTATTACTTCATTGTTCAACAAAGCAGAGATGAGATGACAAAGATGGTACATGACGACAGATGGATTGGTAGGTGGAATTCTCCCTAGTTGAGAGGGAGTGTTAAAATTGGCAACTAGGGCCAAATTCCACCTTGGGACAACTCATTTGATGGAGATGATGATTGCATTGGATTCCTCTTTTCGAGAGGTCCAAGATTCATATAAACATCATCTCATTCTGACAAGCAGAAGTGTGATTTTGAATTTATGCCCACACATGTGCAAATTGTTCAGGTTGGCCTCATCATCATGTAGGCTTAAGAAGTCCAATGGATGTGTCTATTCACCCAAAATGAATTGTATAAATACAAGAGACCTCACACCTTATTTGGCACATTCATCACTCGCACATTCTTCTCTCTCTTCATTTCATTGGTTTGTATAACATTGGTCAACTTCTCTCTCACACGTGTGGCAAGGAGGATGATTTTCAGGGTAAAATTATAGGCCGAAATTTCAGAGTTCTGGGACAGGTTTGGCTAGCGTTGACCAAGGACTTGTTGACCGAGTTTGACTGCATTTTTGGGGTCAAAGGTTCGATTTTTCTAGGATGCATCTCTGTCCACAAAAATCGATAAATTCTGGGTTGTTTGAGCTATGTTGACTTCAGAGTTGACTGTTGTCTGACCGCATAAAATTACAACAATTTTCTCTCTCCTTTGACTAAGTTTGACTGAGCTGTTTTGGGCATAATTTATACTTATGGTCAGGCCGAGTTTGATTGAGGAAGACTGAGTTGCTTTTGAGGATGATTTGCTGCTGTTTTGACCAGTGTTGACTTTCTGGTTTGGGCTGAAGTTTGACTATAGAAATTTACAGGGTTGGGCAAGCCAGTTTGATTTTTGTACTCTCTCCGTGTGCTGAACTTTTGATTTAATAATAAGAAAATTTGATCAAAGGGTTTTCCCCACATTGGGGTTTTTCCCTGACATCCGCCAAATCTGATGTGCTCTTGTCTTGGCTTGTCTTTTGCATTTTGTTTTATGTTCTATTTGCTTTTACTGTCAACGTGATTATTGTGATTGCTATTGGAAATTGGAAATTGTTATTGAGCTGCTAAGGAACTTTGAAGTAAATTGTGCTAAGCATAGAACATACCATTTAACATTGTAACATTTGTTAGATATCACCTAGTTGGAAATGTGCCTTAAGATGTTACTACCCTTGTTGGTGTACTTTTTCCTAAGTTTGAGTTAGAGAGTGTACATTTTTGATGATCAAGCCTTTTTTCTGGTTTGATGGGGTATTAACTATGTAATAGTCCTTTGGTTGTGTGCCCTAGGTTCAAGCCTAGCTTGAGTTTCTATTTTATTACTGTGTTGCTATAATGGTGGGATCATTACTTAGAAGAACAACTTATTACTTGTTGCAAAACTTGTTGGAGCACACCCCTTCTATTGGTAATTTGGCACACATGTTCGTGTTGATTTAATTAGTTGATGACTATTGGGAGGTTGGGCTATGGTTTTATTTCAGCATAACCTTTTTGCATCCTTGCTAGGTTGATTTAACCATTTAATGACTAAATTAATTCATTTTATCACCCTAGGGGTTAATAGCTTGAGGACCCTATTTCACTTGGGAGATGTTCACACTTGGAGGGGTTTAATTGGAGGATATTTAGTGATTTTGATGGAGCACTCCTTTGTTGGGCACAATTTCCAAGGCATTCATGATTATTTTATTGTTGGAGAGATTCACACATTCTCTTAGGGCACACTCTCTCTTATGCACATGGTTTGGTGGGATTTGTTGATGATGTTGGGAGACGACACATGGTTTTGTCGTGATATTGATGAGTTTTAGCTACCTTGGCACTTCTTCCTAGGGCTCATTTCACATGGATAATTTTTTATTATTTGCTGGGTGGTTGAGATAGTCACATAACACAATTTTTTTGTTAACTTCATTGTTGCTGCAAAATCTAGCAAGCCTTGTGATGGCATTCACAAGGTGAGGGTCAAACCCTATAGCAACAATGATGAGGTTTTCCCATTGTCACCTCAATAATTCTCCTCCTGCTCTTTAGTAGAATACCACAAGGGAGGCTTCCCAATATTCACCTATAAAGATACTCCAGTATAGGGCTCAAGGTGATGAAAAGAGACTAGGTGAAGGCACTCTATATTGGACAAGGCTATGTTCTTCTTGAGAAGGGATCTATGTATCATACACCTAGGCTAGATAACAACTTTTATAAGCTAGGTTTTCTTGACATGCAACAATAGGGGGTACCCAAACATCTAAAAGCCAAGGAAAGGGCTTTCTAGAAAATAAGGTCAGCAAAGTAATAGAATAAACCCTCAAAATAGGCTCTAAGTTGAAGCCAACATAGGGTTAGGGTTTCCAAGGCACAAAATTGAATAGGAGAAGATGATGTCAGCCCTATTAGGGAAAGATTCACCAACATAAAAGCTAGATTTTGCATTTAAAAGGACAAGTAGATAAATTTTGTATTTTTGTTCCACCAACATGCATCCAAAATTCAAATGCCCTAGGAACAATTCTGCCCTAGCAAAAACCCTGGTGGCTTGCCTTGAGGAGCCTAGAAAAATATAAAAGAAGAAAATATTTTAGTTTTGGAGGTATTTGATCAACACAATTTTGCCAGTGCCTAATCCTACTTGGGTGATGGAGTCCTAGGATAAATTATTAAAAATATATGACAAATGATTAGAGTAAGGGGGGAAATTTCAGTTTTCCTCTTTATAAAACCCTAACTATCTTTTTTAGGAGGGGAGAAATTAAATAAGAGATTCACACTAGGAGTTCTCCAATGGAAGTCTCCTTGTGGGATGATCGAGTGGTTGGTACAATGGGATGTTATCCCCTCCATCCAGTTTGAAATCCCACAGGGGAATTGTTGGCCTACTGTGACAAGGATTAAGGAGTAGGCTCCCCCACCCTTGTGGAGTCTCGAATCTCGCTAAGTCATAAATTCCTGGTATATCTGGCTTATGGGTTATTGGATATACTCTTGGTGTTATAGTGGTGGCCACTAGGTTTGATCTTGGGCCTCCCCAAGATTACTCCAACGAGTTACTGATTCACCATGTTAAAAAAAAACACAAAAATTAACCAAGATTTCCCATAAATAATATGCTTTTAGTTTTGGATCATAGAAAAACACTAGCATTAATTCATTTACATCCAAAACTATCAGCAATTAACTTACACTTTTTTCCATGAAATGACCTCCTTTCAATCCCAACAAGACGTCTCGAATGCAAAAGCCAATCTCCAGTAGCAAAGACAATGTAAAAATCACATCTTCACAAGTAGCGAATTAAGCAAAGGCTAACTCTTGGCCTAGAAGAGGGACCGAAGTCTCTAGTGTGATGATGAATAAAAAGAATAAAGGGATCCTCTATTTATATGAGGTCCATCCCTTGATTTTACAATAAAATATTTGCCTACAAGCCCTAACATAAGTTTAATTTTGAGTGTTTGCCAAGACAAGGGGTTACAAGCCAACCCCATAGCTCAAAACAACATAATAATGCCATGTCATGCCTTTTTATGGGCCATTAATGGTATGCAAGTGCATGGATGGACTAGTGAGATGTCCCATCATCATAATCAACCCTAATCCTTGAGGGGAAGCCCTCAAGGAGTGCCTCAAAATGCCTCCAAGTGTCAAAACTATGCTACGGGTGCCCTCCATTACTCTCTCAAGGGCTAGATGGGCAAAGTGGCATCATCTCTCTACAACAATAGGGCTCCAAGTGCGAGTACAAGCCCCCTCCTTGTCATCCTAGGGATCATCATCTAGACTCTAGATCAAGTCATGCCCATGAAATAGTGTCAAGGCTAGCCTGGTGGCATGTCGGGTTTGTTAGGTACAACATCAAGAATATCCAACATCATGCAAGAAGAGCTCAATGTTTCAACATTTAGGGGTGCTCTAAGGTGTCAATCATCTGTTGGAGTCATCAAAGTGTCCAATGCTTTGCTCTAGAGGGACAACGCTGCATCTGCAAAGTCATCACTGCTATTTGGAAGTATAAAAACAACCTAGGCATGATGTGTAGTGGAGACACATGATGTGCCCTTAGATGTCTCTATTGTAGTGTGAAGGACCACTTGGCAAAACCATCTCAAAATCAAGGGAAAGTCACCAATCATTAGGGACAATGACCATAAATGCATCATAATGGACCATACTTAATTGTTAAGGGGCATAGTAACACTTCAAATTGAGATCAACTTCAAGGCAAGTTTCCATGGTCATTGGGCCAGCTGATGGAGGTCCATCATGTTAATTTTCGTGTGTTCTATGCTTAGCACAATCACTTACACAAATTCTTTCTTCAAGTAGCAATCAATTTATCCAATATTCTTCCAACAACAGTAAGAAATTGTAGATAGAACAGTAAACGAAATGCACAATAGAAGACAACCAAGAATAAGAACAAGAACAAGAGGGACATGAGATTTGGTCAAAGACTAGGGAAAAACCCCATAAGGGAAAAGCCCTTTCCAAATTCTTCTTCTATTAGATTGTCATCAAATGTTCAATAGAGATACAATGTTCCAATACGTCAACAGTGAGTCAAAGTCAAACCTCTGACTATCCAAGAATCAACTAACAAATATCCAATCTAATGATGAGCTCAAAAGTCAAATCTAGTCAACAAGTCAAATTTGCAATTTTGGTCAAAGTCAACAGCAACAGCGACAACCCTAACCAATCAACGGTCAACAACCCTCCAAATCAGCTTGGTCAATAGTCAAAAGATGTAGCCTTCTTTTCTGGTCAAAGTCTAGTGAAAACAATCAACAAAAGATTGGTCAAAGGAGATAGAAAGTCTATGGTCAAACTTCAACAAGTCTGCGGTCAACAATGGTTAAGTTTTGCAGTCAACCTTGGTCAAATTGCCCACAAAAGTTCGGCCTCTTGACCAGTCAATTCGACCTTCCAAGATAGAGATTTTCCAAGTCAAATGGACCACATGTCAACCCAAGACAAATGCTAGTCAAAGCTGTCAAAACAGTAAGTCAATGCACCAATCAAAGAGCTCCTCCTTCCCTTCGCACGTGTGAGAACAAACTTGCAATTTCATAGCTATACAAAACATCCAAGAGAAGAGAGATGTGTGTGATGATGCTCCAAAGTGATGTGACATGAGGTCTATTTATATGCATCTCAAGGGGTCGAATTAACTTGCAAAGGCCGACTTGTACTTTTTTGCACATTCGGGTTCACCTTAAAATCAATATTTTTCCTTGACCAAATTAAATTCTTCCAAGGAATAGTTGGGGCTTCTCTAGGTGAGGAAGACTTCCTAATGGAGGGAATTTGTCCTTGAGCTGCGAAATTAACACTCCTTCTCAACGAAGGAGAAATTTATGACTGCATCATAAGTTCCATCTCAAATGTCTCGTCATCATCATCGCTGAATCAAGTCATATCTTGCCTCTGCTCATCTCTACTCATCTGTTGAACATTCTCAAATCTAAAGAAGAAGAATCATCATAGGGGAGCTCCGACTACCACCCTATATCCAAGGACAATAGGCGAGATACTACTTACAATGAAAGGTAAGGATCACACGCTATCCTATGACCTGTGACAATAGGCGTGATACACTTACCATGAGAGGTAAGGATCACGCTCTATCCTATTGTCCATTGATCTTCACATCATGACCCTCAAGAGTCAAGTGTTAGACCACCAACATCCACCAGATTGGGGGAGATACTCTCTTACCATAAATGGTAAAGATCACACACACCACCTCACACATTGGCCTGATGGGGAGGAACAATGCCAACAAGCCCAACTTGTGGGTAGGATGCCAACTAGGGTATACTCTGTCAAGTCCCAGACGTGATGGTAGGGGGAGATACCCGCTTCTCATAAATGACAAGGATCACACACATGCCCTACAGTGATAATAGGCGAGATACACTTACCACAAGGGGTACGGATCACACCTTACACTATTGTCTAGAGATCCCTCAACCCCAGGAGCTCTTTGACTCAATTCCTTTCCCTGTGAGCTCAAACAAGGGGGAAGAGCATAGCTCAATGTCCTTGATCAGTCGCGACCCTTAAAGAGAGGGTCACATCCATCAGTCAAAGGTGCTCTTTGAAGACCAAGAACTTCCCTTTCAGCAAAGCCTTGGTGAGAATATCTGCTATCTGCTCCTCAGTCGAAATGTGATGGAGTCTTACGACTCCTCTCTACATGATGTCTCGAATATAGTGATACTTGATCTCGATATGCTTGGACTTGTTGTGTAACACGAGATTCTCTGCTAAACAAATATCGCTCTTGTTGTTGCAATATATCACTGTTGTGTCTAGAACCTGCTCAAACAACTCTCCAAAGAGCTTCCTCAAGCATATTGCCTCAAAGCTAGCCATGCTAGCAAAAATATATTATGCATTAACTGTGCTTGAAGCAATGGACTTCTACTTCCTGCTCATCCAAGATATCATGGCAAAACCCAAACTAAAGCAACATCTCGATGTCATGGCAGAACCCAAACAAAAGCAACATCCCGATGTCATGGCAGAACCCAAACTCACAAGCAATTACTAATAGAAGAGAAATCACTTAATTGCTATGCGCTAGATTTCTCAACATGGTATCAGAGCTAAGGTGCTTAAGTCAAGGAAGGGAATTTTATCAAGAGACACACAAGGATCAAGTCTCAAGGAAGACATCAATGGAAAGATCATCTTGAAGTCAAAGGAAGCATCATAACCCTAGATCAAAGAAGTCTACAAAGAAGTATTGGGATCATCATCAAGAAAAGAAGGCTAAAACCCTACATCTACTCAAGCTAAAGTATTTTGAAGACTATTAATCCAAAGGAAGCTAGATCAAAAGGGGGTGTCATCCCAAATCATTCTTGAAGAAAACTACCTTCATCAAGGAGAAGTTTTCTATCCTCTATATCATCATCAACATCAATGAAGCAACAAGAAGAAGGAGCATCCTATCAAGTAAGTATATTTATGTCCACATCTGAATTTGTCAAAATGTCTTTTTATAAGGAAAACACTAAATTGGTTGGGGCTTCAAACTATCTTGCATGGAAGAAAAGGACAAATTTGAATCTCATTGAAATTGAGGTTATGGAACATGTCAAAGGTTCTATCACTAAACCAAGAAAGGAAGATGCTCAAGCTCTTACCAAGTATATGAAAGGTGAAGTTAGGGCTCAAAGAATTCTCATAGAATCCATCAAGGATACCCTCATCCCATATGTATCTAAACTCGAAACTTCAAAAGAAATCTATGACAAACTAGTAGAGTTGTATTCTGTAAGCATTGTTGGAGAAGTCATCTCATTAAGGCAAGAACTCTAGAAGCTGAAGATGTCAAGGGAAGATGGAATAACCTCATACTTTATGAGGATATCTGAGATCTAGGATCAACTACAAGGTCTGGGAGAAGTCATGTCTGATAGAGAAATGACTACAGTTGTATTACATGCACTACCGGAGGAGTGGGGTAACTTTACTTAAAAGTATTTATGGGAAGAAAGAAGGTACTCCATTCCAGGATCTATGGTCACTGTGCAAGATTGAAGATCGTAGACTAAAGGCCAAATCTAATGTGGGAGCAGGTGAGCAAAATCAAGCTTATGTTGCAATGAAAAAAAGAAAGGGACAATTTGGAAAGTTTGGTCCTCAAAAAAAGAAGAAGAACATGGCTAAAATACAATGCTATCAGTGTCAAGAATATGGGCACTATAGGAGAGATTGACCTAAGCTCAAGAAGGACAATAATAAAACAGTAAGAGAAGAAGCCCACATCACCAAGGAAGTGGAGGAAGCTAAAAAGAAGAAATCCAATGAGGAGGAAGTAATAGGTCTCCACTATTGAGATAGTTTTCCTCACATAAGTTCTTTTCAAGTTCCTAAGTCTTCTAAGATATGACTATCATGATTCACTAAGTAAAATAATGGGATGCCTCAAGGCATCATAGAAGCATTGAAAGCAAGAGCTCGTGACATCATCATAGAGAAGCATGAAAGATGGTTATAATCTATGGACGTCAAGAATATAGCTCTTGGGAATCTCATTGAAAATACAAGTGGCAAGGTCATCTAGTACAAGGTTCATCATACATCTGTCAAATGGAAACATCTGTTGATGGGAATACTTTAGATCTTCAATGTTTTCTGATGGAATCTTCATTGAAAGGTTTACCAATCACGAGGGGAAGCAATTGTTTCATCAAGAATTTCAAACTTGTGGAATCCATGGGATGATGGTATGATAACATAAAAATGAATCAGAGTAAGGGATTGAAGCTCTTTCAATCAAGGAAGGTGTTGTAGGAAATCTGGATGATCCAAAGGAAAATGAGGTATGTATGCTTACAAACTATATTGAAAAGTCATGTCATATGGTTGCAGGTAACATGGACCAATGCTCTATCTTAAGAGCATGATCAAAAGAAAGGATCTCCTCCCTCAAAGGAATGCAGGAATAAATGGGTCACACATTCACTAAAAACAACATAATATGTCCTCGTATGTAATATGAGGTGGTTGACTATAATTGAAGAATTCTGATTGGAAATTCTTGGGAATGAAATGCATGAAGAAAGGAAGAGATCATGTAATATGCAACCATGGTAAAGGCAATCAACATCCGAAGGACCAAGAAGATTTAACTAAGATATCTCCATGGAAGATATGAAGACTTTGATGGAGTTTGGAAAAGAAAGAGACCCTTGACAATATATATCTTTTGGAGATGTGTCGATATGTATGCAGGATGCATCGCAAACTAGAAGATGTCATGATGAAAGACCATTACAAAGGTAATGTTGTTTTTAATGTTCATTCCTTTATTTTTGAACAAATATCTGGATGGGTTTATGCAGGGCTGCCGAGGGAATATCTATGGATGTCTTCCACAATTGATGAACATATAGTAGGATGAAAGATCCTTAAGGAAATATGGCATGAAGAAAGGCCAGATATGGACTAATGGATCACTTTCCGATGATGATGTATGACTGACTCATGGATGGAAGTGATGGATGTTTAGTGCCCTAAGAAGAAGCCCCAAATTATGAAGAATCCTTAATGACGAAAAGAAGTTCATGACACCGTGAGGAGGAGTTCTTCAAGCAGCTGGTTGTCCCATCATCTCCACTTGAGGAGCTGTTGTAGGTCCCTAACTAAGAGGGAGCCTGGAAACAACCTTCTTACTTGAAAAAAAACTTAGAAATCTTAAGCAAAGAGGGAGCTTAGGTACATTTATTTCATAGGAATGAGTACATTCCTTTATTGGAATAGATATGTCTTCCCTAATTAAGAGGGAGAGATAGACACATCATTCTTGTCTTCACTTGGGAAGACAGAATGGAGGATTGGGTAAACATCTGGCGTCTGATGCTCCTTGAGGATGTGTTAGGGCATCCAAGATAAGAGTAATCGTAGAGGACTGATATTCTTTGAGGACTGGGAATCCAAGTTAAGAAGGTGGAACACTTTGAGAACCTGGGTGGGGTATGTTCTAAGAGAGACAATGATGAGGGTGTCTATACATCATTGGTCTTGCCAACATTGAGCTTAGATCTCATGGAGAGATAGAGCTGTCAGTGGAGGCCTTGCTATGTGACAATGCTAGTTGATATGATGCTAAACAGATGGGTTACCAATCCGACTCTTCTTATGAGAAATTCTTCAGATTGAGAATGACCAAGTACCATTATGAATACCTCTCTAGTTAAGAGGGAGTGTTGAAAAGTGTAACTAGGTTCGGTCTTCATACTGACAATGTGTAATTTTGATTTTATGTAATTGATGAAAAAAGGAAAAATAAAGTTATTATTGTAATGCTTGTCTCATGGGTTTCATGAGCAAGGAATTTTCTTTTAGTGGTGGCTCCCATTGTGAGCCTTTAGGATTAAGACATCTAGTCATAAAAGTCAAATTGAGTCTATGTCATGTATGAAGGACCCTTCTTGGGTATGTTACATTTTGTATGAGTCATTAAATTAGTATGTGAGTGCTCCAAGACCAGGCACAAAACAACTCCTTCAAGTCGGTTATAAAATGGAGTAAATAACCTACTAAAAGAGACATGTCAGCTTAGCTCTCTTATGTCGGCTAATTTTCAGAGGCAAACTTCTATTTATAGGCAATTCGGGTTTCATCTTTGACACAAGTTCAAACATCTTATCTTCTACAATTTGGTTGAAGTCTGAATTGGAAAAGGGAGTGCAAAATCAACTAGAAGGCAACGTACTAACTGGCGAGAAAAGGAAGAGGAAGATTGAAGTATTTGGCACTGTTTTGTTGAAGTTTTTAAGTCTACTTAGTTAGATACCCTCCATGCACTTTATTTGATTTATTCCTACCTTCTTGTTATTTTACTTAACAAGTTATTTACAATGTAAATACTGAAAATAAACACTAGTGCATGCTCAACATGTTACAAATCAACAACTAAAGGAAACATAAACAATCACACCATATGACACCATTATTTTTGGACCAATGTCCTCAGAAAAACCCAATGTGGGAAAACAATTGCAGTGATCTGAGGGTTTTCTTATTAAGCAATATTAGAGTACAATCTGGGTGCCGAAATTGGCCTACCCAACAGAGAATTTCCTTGGCAGTAATACCCATAGTTGCAGGAATCGCCCCCCCCCCGGATCCTAAGCCCGAAACGCGATTCGAAGCGAAGCGTCCAGGAATCGATAGGCGAAGCGCGCTTCCAAAAAACAGGTGGCGCGATTCCGTGTTTTTTTGGCGATTCCTGCCATTTGAGGAGGCGTTGCCCTGGAAGCGCGATTCCGGAGGCGCTTCGGGCATGGGGTGGCGCCACGCAACCTGCCCGGAAGCGCACGCCACCCGCACGCCACCCGCACGCCACCCAGGCGCAACCCGCGGGGCAGCGATTTAACTTAATTTTTTTTTAATTTTTTTTAAAAAATAACCTAACT
>APFE030209356.1:126545-141883 GCA_000404065.3 Pinus taeda
AAAATATAAAAAAAAATATATATATAGCAGACGCTTCCGCGGACGCTTCGCCTCCTAGATTTTTGGAAAATGACGCTTCCGCGCTCCGCGCTTCCGCTTCGCTCCCGCTTCGTGCAACATTGGTAATACCTCTCAGTTTCTGACAAATCTCTTGGCTGAAACCCTAAATAATCCTTTTAGCAGCTCCTCAGCACCAATCTGCCCCAGAAATCCCAGCGTCAACGTCTCTCTGGACTGCGTCAGCCCCTCCCTGCCTAGTACTGACCCTGCGTCACCCCGGATGGGTTTGCGTCAGCCTTAGGAGGCCCCGCGTTAGTCCTCTGGCCCTTTGTGTCAACAACGCTGACCTCTCTGAGGCTCTGCGCAGCTCCCAACTACCTCTGCGTGAGCCCTGGCTGGATCTGCGTCGCTCTCCCCGGCTACTGCGCTGCTCTCCCAGCACCATCTCTGCTTCTCTGTCTCTCCATACTCAATGCCCCTCAGCTGTAACTCCCGATCACTAATTCTATCTCTCTTAGCAAACCCCTCTCTAGAGAATAGAATGACTGATCACTCTGGTGTGTTCTCCAAGTTACCCTCAAAGCTCCTCTTATACTTTTCTCATTGACATATCAACGGCTGAGATTAAGTCCCTAATTAACGGCTAAGATTAGATCTGGCTTGATCCATTCCTTTTGGACCATTCTAACACAGTTTCATATTAATACACATTAATATTTTATTTTTCCTAAGTTTAGAGTCTAGACTTAGGGACTCCAATAAAAATATTAACTATTCTAATATCTCCTGAATTGTTTAGAATCTGCCCAAACCCTTTCTGGGTATTGGAGATCTCATGTGCCCCAACCTCTCCACCAAATTTTGTGGCTAGAGTACATCCGATGCTACCCCAAATCAACACTCCCTCTTAGTGAGGACTATGCTCTAACAATACTCCTCACTAAGTATTACTCTGATCATCTGGCATCGGTCCCTGTGTTGATGCTAGGCCTGCTGCCCACCATTCTCTGCACTGCTGCCCATGGTTCTGCCACTGCCACTGCTGCATCTGGACAACTCCCTTTGCATCCACGCTGCTGCTGGTCCTTTCTCCCAGCACTGCATCTGCACTGCACCTCCTCTCATCATGTTGCATCGTGCTGCCCACTGTTGCATTGCAACTCAGTTACTGAGAAGCAAGTAATTGATCTCATAACTTTGAAGAGACCATCCTGATGCTGAAGCTCCCTTTGCCGCTGACAAGTGCTCCCTTTCTGACCTCTGCGCTGCTGCAACAACTCCCTGCATCTCGCACCGTTGCACACCTCTTTGTGCCATCCTATATTGGTGCAACACTCCTGTGCCTCTCGCACTGTTGCAACCTGCTAGCCTCGTGCTATCTTGGGACTCCTGCACTGTAGCTCTCTCTGCCGCTTCATCCGCATCCATCTCTACCACATCAGCGAGTCTTGCTGCTCCTCTTCGGGGTTCCTGTATCGAGGTCTAATCCAAGAGGCTGGGTACCTCGAGGATCCTGCCCCTCATCGCCTATAGTTTGCTCGACTACAACTCGATGTCTCCCCACTTCCGCTCAAGTGGTGAGTGTGCACTCATGGCACATTCATCGTCTGTCAAAACTTCCTTCTCTGCCCTTGCTGGCGTTGCCTTAGTCTCAGAAGACTCTCCCTTACTCTTCTTCCTTGGACACTGGGTCACATAATGACCCATCTCCCCACAGTGGAAGCACTTGATCTTAGAGAGATCCTTCTTCCGCTTTTCCTGCTTTTTGTCAGATGCTAGGGCAACAACTTCCTCCTCCTGCTTGACTTTGATCCCCTTGCTGCTGCTACTAGTCTTCAACTGCTGTCTGATCTCTTCTTGGCGAAGAGCAGCCCACATCTCATCCCAAGGTGGGAGAGTCCCTCTGCCTAGTATACTCTGGACAAATATCTTCCAATGTTTTGAGACAACATTCAGGGCTGTCCTCACCATCAACTCCTGATCCGGTGTGGCTTCTATAGCAGTGAACTGATCTCGGATCTCATTTAGTCCTCTGAGGAAGGTGTCAATCGGGTCTCCCTTCTTCATTTGATACGATCTCAACTGATTCTCAAGTAGCATTCTTCTCTGCACAGAAGTATGCTGGTACAATTTCTTGAGAGCCTCCCATATCTCATATGCCGTTTCCTTCTCGAAAATGTGTGGTACTACATGATCCTTGACTGTTGAAGTTTCTAAGTCTACTTAGTTAGAAGCCCTCCATGCACTTTAACTGATTTATTCCTACCTACTTGTTCAGTTACTTAGCAAGTTATTTACAATGTAAATACTAAAAATAAACACTAGTGCATGCTCAACATATTACAGATCAGCAACTGAAAGAAACAAAAACAATCACACCATATGACACCATTATTTTTGGGCCAATGTCCTCGGAAAAACCCAATGCAGTAAAACCGGTGCAACTATCTGAGGGTTTTCTTATTAAGCAATATCAGAGTACAATCTGGGTGCCAAAACTGGCTTATCCAACAGAGAATGCCCTTCGCAGTAGTACTTCTCAGTTTGAGGCAAATGTCCTGGTTGAAACCCTATATAACCCCTTCGGCAACTCCTTAGCCTCAATCTGCCCCAGAAACCCCAGCGTCTGCCTGTCTGGACTGTGTCAGCCTCTCCTAGCCTAGCGCTGGCCCTATTTTAGCCTATATTGGCTTGTGTCAGCCTTAGGAGGCCTTGCGTCAACTCTCTGGGCTTCTGCGTCAACTACGCTAGCCTCTCTAGTACTCTGCGCAACACTTAGCTGTCTTTGCATGGCCCTGTGTGAGCACTGGCTACTCCTGCTTCACTTTCTCTGGCTGCTCTATTGCTCTCCCGACACTATCTTTGCCTCTCTGTCTCTCTGTACTCAATGCCCCTCAACTGCCTCTCTGATCACTGATTATATCTCTCTTCGCAAACTCCACTTTAGAGAATAGAATGACTGATCATTTGGTGTAATTTCCAAGTGACCCTCAAGCCCCCTCTTATACTTTTCTCGCTGACATATCAACGGCCAAGATTAAGTCCCTAATCAACGGCTAAGATTAGATCTGGCTTGATCCATGTCTTTTGGACCATTCTAACACAGTTTCATATTAATCCACATTAATATTTTAATTTCCCTAAGTTTAGATTTAGGGTCCATATTAAAAATATTAATTATTTTATTATCTCCTGAATTGCTTAGAATCTTCCCAAACCCTTTCTGGGTATTGGAGATCTCATGTGCCCTAATCTCTCCACCAAATTTCGTGGTTAGAGCACATCCGATGCTATCACAAATCAACATTGACCCTGTCAAGGATGATGCTCTTGGCCCTTGCCATTGCCTCCTCATACTTGTCATTATCATTAGGATCGACTGGGATAGATATTACCTTCAAGGCGAAGTTCTTGACACGATTTTTGTCAAGTACGGATAAGATTTTGGCCTTCCAAACTGCGAAGTTCGACGCTCCATCCAGTCTATCCTAGTCTCTCACTCCGTGTAGTGCCATGATGCTCTTTTACTTCCCTCCTGGAAGTTCTTTGTTCGAATCCTCCGAGTCTCTACTTCCCGTTTGGAAGTTCTCTTTTGGACTCCCTTTGAGTCCCGATTTCCCTCTTGGAAATCCTTCTGCCGCTATCGAGATGCCCCCTACTCTGATTGTCTTGAGAAACTGCACTACTGATCTGGGTTCCTCTGCTAGAAACCCTATGTAGCAACTCCCTCCTCTTGGCCTTGCTTTGTCAGGTACTATTCTGACTACAGTACCTCACCAGCTCCACTCTGCAATATTCCCACAACCTTCTAAACCCCAACAACTTGACTGTGAGAGCTTCTAGGCTCTGCGCAATCCTGACACAGCAACCCGACCTCCTTAGCCAACTACGTCAGCCCTCCTAACTTTTGCGAGGCTCTGCGTGATGCTCCCTTTGTCTTCCTTAGCCTCTGCACTGCCTCTTCCTCGCTTACCCTTGATGATGCAGGCACTGCAACACCCTTCCCTTGTTGCTGCTCTGCTAGAAACAACTTCTATCACCTTGGGACAACTGTTTTCTGCTAGTATTGCTCCGCTCGGCTGATGTCCTCAGTCCTCCTGTGATCTGCAATCATGCTCTGGTACCATGTTGAAGTTTCTAAGTCTACTTAGTTAGAAACCCTCCATGCACTTTATTTGATTTATTCCTGCCTACTTGTTATTTTACTTAACAACTTATTTACAATGTAAATGCTGAAAATAAACACTAGTGCATGCTCAACATATTACATATCAACAACTAAAAGAAACAAAAACAATCACAACATATGACACCATTATTGTTGGACCAATGTTTTCAGAAAAACCCAATGTGGGAAAACAAGTGCAGCTATATGAGGGTTTTTTTATTAAGCAATATTAGAGTACAATTTGGGTGCCGAAACTGGCCTACCCAGCAGAGAATTTCCTTGGCGGTAATACCTCTCAGTTTCTAACAAATCTCCTGGCTGAAACCCTGGATAATCCTTTCGGCAGCGCCTCAACACCAATCTGCCCTAGAAACCCCAGCATCAACCTCTCTCTGGACTGCGTCATCCCCTCTTTGCCTAGCACTAGCCCTGCGTTACCCCAGATGGGTCTGCGTCAGCCTTAGGAGGCAATGCGTCAGCCCTCTGGCCCTGTATGTTAGCAACGCTGGCCTCTCTGAGGCTCTACGCAGCTCCCGACTGCCTCTCCGTGGCCCTACGTGAGCCCTGGCTGGCTCTGCGTCACTCTCCCCAACTATTGCGTGGCACTCCCGACACTATCTCTGCCTCTTTGTCTCTGTACTTAATGCCCCTTAGTTGCAATTCCCGATCACTAATTCTATGTATCTTAGCAAACCTCGCTCTAGAGAATAGAATGATTGATCACTCTGGTGTGTTTTCCAAGTGACCCTCAAGCCTCCTCTTATACTTTTCTCGTTGACATATCAATGACCGAGATTAAGTCCCTAATCAACGACTAAAATTAGATCTGGCTTGGTCCATGTCTTTTGGACCATTCTAACACAGTTTCATATTAATACACATTAATATTTTATTTTCCCAAGTATAGACTGAGGGACTCCATTAAAAATATTAATTATTTTAATATCTCCTGAACTGTTTAGAATCTGCCCAAACCCTTTCTGGGTGTTGGAGATCTCATGTGCCCCAACCTCTCCACGAAATTTCGTGGCTAGAGCACATCCGATGCTACCCCAAATCAACGTGTTTTTGGGCTAGTTATCTCACACACGTGATTGAAAAACTAGGGTTTTTGCAGTGGTATAACAATAGTAAAAAAGAAGGTTATATAAAGGTCTTGAAGTCAACTTTATAGCTAGCCGAGTTCATCTAGAGAAGCCTCTAAATAGAGCAAAGAAGGGAAGCACCTCCAAACTTGTTACACGTGTGAAATTGCAGTAATATAAACTTCAGATCTGTGGAAAAGAGGTTGAATTTTCAGAAGTGCAGTGAAGGAAGAAGTTTGACTTACGTTGACTTGTGTAAGCAGGAGAAGCAACAAAGAAGGATATTTGTGACTTGGTCTAGGAGTGGTCATTCTGTAAAGGGTTTAAATCTTGGCCTTGGTATTTGTCAATTGAAGGTCTCTATAAGAAGAAGAATTTGTTCGGGTTTTCCTCTCAAGTGGGAGTTTTTGGCCCTAGTTGATAGCCTATATTCTGTGTCTCTTGTCTCTTTACGGTTTATGCATTGGTAGCTGTTTGATGAAGAAGAACACTAATAACCTAAGTAAAAGAGGATCCTAATCTAAAGAAGTAGAAAGCACTCACAAACAGTTACTAATAGAAGAGATATCACTTAATTGCTATGTCCTAGATTTCTCAACACTTAGCAGGGGAGCCCACCACAGGGTATGGGATCATCAAATACAAGTTCATAGGAGTTTGGAGGATCGTAGGCTTCTAGGGTGAAAAGTCCACAAGCTATAGGGACACAAGGCATAGGATCCTCGAGCATAGGTTCATTGCAGACCACAGGGGCATCATCGTCAGGTGTACCAATTACAGAGGAGGATATACCCATCTCGGTATAAGAGGCCACTTCAGGGAAAAGGAAGCCTAAATGGCTTTGTGATACCTTGCAAGAACCCCAAGAGACAATGGGAGGCCGAAGTGGTTAGTTAGGGAGAGCAGACCACTAGAGAAATTTGATGGCTATTTGGCTATGGTGAGTAACATTGTGGAGATCGAGCCATCTAGCTACGAGGAGGCTACAGGCCAACAAGTCTAGAGGTATGCTATGGTGGAAGAATATGCTTCCATCTTGAAGAATTATTTGTGGGAGATAGTGTCGAGACCTGAGGGGAAGTCAATGGTGACTTCAAGTGGCTCTACAAGATCATGCACATTGCCAGTGGCAACATTGTGAAGTTCAAAGCTCGATTTGTGGCACGGGGGTTCTCACAGGTAGAGGGCGTTGACTGTGACGAGACTTTCACACCAATGGATCGATACACTTCGATTAGAGCAGTGATCTCCATTCCAGCAAAGATGGGTTGGAAGATCCACCAGATGGATGTGAAGACTACTTTTCTTAATGGGATCATAGAAGAGGAGGTATATATTGAGATAAGTTGTATTTTGTTGTTTTGTTTTGTTTGCAAATGTATTTTTCCAGAACTTCAGAGATAAATAAATTTGAAGAGCTTTCTAACAGGTTTTCCCTGGAGAAGATTGAAGGGGTTTTGCTTGGGTCTAAGTTGACCAAAAATCTGTGTGTATTTTTTATGTGTGTTGCTGGTCTCGTTATGTCCATATTTATTTTCAGCATGTGTTGACAGTGTCATGTGTTTTAATCTGAAAATTTCATTTCCAGAATTGTATATGTTGAATGTATGTTTATGGGAAAGGGAATTTAACTGAATGAGAGTGATAAGGTAAAATTAAAACCGGGATGGGATTGTTGGAAACTTTTTTTAGTCATCAAATTTCAACAGAATGTAGTGTCCATCTCTCCCTCTCAATTAGGGAGGTCAAATCAACCAAACCAAGCTTGTCCCTTAAGTATACAAGCTTCTTGTTCGGAAGTGATTTAATATGTCAGCTACTTGTTCATCAACAGAGATATACCGTAGCTGTAGACCACCATTTTGTACTGGCTCTCGAATATAGTGATACTTGTTGTTGATGTGCTTTGCCTTTCCATGAAACGCTGGATTCTCAGACAAACAAATACAACTGGTGTTATCACAAAGTATCACTGTAGGGTTCATCGGTCCTTCAAACAAGTCGGATAACAACTTTCTTAATCATATTGCTTCTCTGATTACTTCACATGCTGCAATATATTCAACCTCAACACTACTCAAAGCAACGATGTCTTTCTTTCTGCTCATCCATGAGACCATGGAGGATCCTAAGCTGAAACATCCTCCCATAGTGCTTCTTCCATCTTGTTCGCTGCCTCCCCAATCGGAATCTATATATCCAATCAATTGGACATCTTTCCTTCTATCATATTTTCGATAGTAGTTGATGGTTCCTTGCAGATATCTCAGAATATGCTTTGCTGCTATCCAATGATCATGCTTCTGCTCCAATTGGAATTGATTGAGTACTTTTACTGCAAAACATATGTTTGGTCAAGTATTCACCAAATGAGTCAACAAGTGCTCTATACCTGGAAGGATCCACAGGGCTTGATTCGAAGTTCCTCAGTCTCTTCAAGTTTGTGATCATCAGAGTGGTTATAGGTTTACAATCCATCATGTCAAATTTCTTTAGAATATCGATCACATACTTTCCTTGACCCAAATAGATTTCATTAAGCCCTTGCCAGACTTCTAGTTCCAACTAATAATGCATCAACCCAAGATCCTTCATGTCAAATTCTGCTGCTAGTTGCTTCTTACATTCTTCAATTCAACCTTCTACACCTGTCAAGAGAAGATCATCTACATACAGAAGATTAATTATAGGTTCATTATTTTCAACCTTAATATAAAGGTTCAAGTTAGTAGAACTTTTTGTGAAGCCTATTCTCTGTAGGTATGCATCCATTGTAGCATACCATGCCCTTGGTGCTTGCTTGAGGCCATATAATGCTTTCTTCAATTTGCAAACATATGGCTTGCTATTTTTGACTTGAAATCCCAAGGTTGTCCAATATAGACTTCTTCATCTATGGTGCGATTCATAAACGTAGTCTTGACATCCATTTGGTGGATGTTCCATCCCATTGATGCTGCCAAAGAGACTAATGATCTAATTGTTGTATATCTTGTTGTTTGAGCAAATGTTTCTTCATAGTCGATGCTTTCAAGTTGAGAGAAACCTCTGGCCACAAATCTTGCTTTATACTTATCTATACTTCCATCAGCTGCATGCTTGATCTTATAGATGCACTTGGAAGTAACCACAGATTTGCCTTCGGGCCTAGGTATGATCTCCCAGACTCCATTCTTCATTATAGATTGATACTCTTGATTCATGGCATCCTTCCATTCTTGATGTTCGACAACCTCTTCAAAGGTGGATGGTTCTGCTTCTATTAATTTTGTCGTGTATGCAACATACACAAAATATTTCTTGGGTCTCTTACTTTCTCTAAATGATCCTTGCGCTGCTCCATGACCTTCTGCATCAAGTAGAGTGGATTTCAACCAATTAGGTCTTTTCCTTGTTTCTGGAATGACCACGGGTTGAACAGGTTCACTAGGCCCTTCTTCTTCATGATGTGATTATTCTCCTTCCTTGTCAACTTCCTCCTCAAATATCAGAAGTTCTTCATCATCAGAATCTATACAAAGTTCTTTTGACTTCTTGAATGTTATACTCTCATCAAATATGACACCACGACTAACTTCAATGTGATTTCCATCTTTCATATAGATTTTATAAGCTTTTGATGAGTTAATATACCCAACAAATATACCTTTCGTACCAAAAGGATCCAACTTCTTTCTTTTGTCTTTTGGTTTATGAATATACAAAGGACACCCAAAGATCCAAAGATGATCTACAAACGACTTCTTTCCAGTGAACACTTCTTCAAGAGTCTTGTTATCTAGAGATCTGTGAGGACATCGATTCTGAATGTAGACCGCTGCCTTTGTTGCCTCTCCCCACATAAACTTAGGTAGATCATGATTGTGTAACATTGATTTTACACTTACTTCAATAGATCTATTCTTTCTTTCCGCGACTCCATTTTGTTCAGAATTGTATGGGACTATCAACTCCCTCTTAATCGCATAGTCCTTACAAAATTCTATAATCTCTTTGGATGTATATTCTCCTCCATTATCAGATCTTAGTATCTTGATTCTTCTTTCTGTAAGATTCTCCACTTCAGCCTTGAATTCTTGAAATTTTGTAAATACTTCATCCTTGGTTTTCATGAAGTAAACCCAGGTCTTTCTTGAATGATCATCTATGAATGTGACATAGTATAAATGGCCTCCAAGTGATTTGGAGTCATAGGGCCACACACATCAGAGTGAATGAGATCCAAGGTTTCTTTCGACCGCAAAGCACAACTTGCAAATGGTCTCTTGGTATTCTTGGCCAAAGCACATCCCTTGCAGACACCTTCACAATCTTCCTTTAGATTCAAGATTCCATCTACTATGGAACTTAAAGTTGGAAGTACTTTGAAATGTAGATGACCAAACCTTCGATGCCAACGTGAACATGGACTAATATCAGTGTGAACTAGGGCTTGGTTTACAGGAGATATTAATCTGTAAAGCCTTTCTTCTCCATTACCAACAACTTTAGCTTGATCTATCTTTTCCCCAATCAACTACTTTGCCATCAATGAAGGCTACTCTATCTCCTTTGTCTTCTAAACTTGAAATAAAAGGTGATTTTTTGTGCAAACTTGAAACAAATAGAATGTTGTTGAGGTGGATGTTGCTTCCATCTTCGAGTTTTATGGAAGTTGATCCAATGCCCTTCACAGGGTAGCTTTTGTTGTCTCCAAGTTCCATAGAGTAAGCGGATTTTTATTTTGATAAGGTCTTCAATCGGTTGGAGTGGCCAGTCATGTGCCTTGATTCACCACTATCAATTACCTAGATGCGTTCGTCTTGGAATGTACCAGAGAGAGCCAAGAAGAGACCTTCATTGATTGATGCTTTCTTTGAAGAGAATAAGAAACTCCATGCTTCTTTGATACCTTTCTTGAGTTGGCTTGCAATTTTCTTGATGACCTTCTTTATTGTAGAGGATATCTTCATGATGCCCTTAGAGAACCAAAGCTCTGATTTCGTGTTGAGAATTCAATAGGGCAATGAATATGTTAATTCTCTTAACTTGATAACTGTTTGTGTTGTCTTTTACTTATATGCTTTGTTTGTTATTATTCCAATGTGCAATACATCAAACAACTACCAAAAACAGCAAGAACAGTGACACAATATATAGGCTGCAACCCAGGGCCAAAACCCTTCCTCTTGAGGAGGAAACCCGTAAATCTCTTCTTTGCTTAGATCTTTCAATTGACGAATACCATGACCTAGAGACTCAAACAAATACCCTCCAAGATCAAAGTCTATCACGGCCTTCTGCAGCAATATCTTCGACCTCCCAGTAGATCCAAAATTCTGCTTCCCCACAACTGCTGCTGCTTCTCTAGGAGACTTCTATCTCCCTCTAATAGCCGTCCTCTTGCCTTGCCTTGCCTTGTCTTGAGTCTTAGGGCTACTAAGATGCCCTAAGAGACCTTCACATGCCTTCCCTTCTCTTATGCTTCTAAAATCGAACAACAAGAGATCCAAGTGCAAAAACCCTAGCTTCGATATTCCCAAGAAAGATAGGTAAGGCCCATAAACACTTTGACTTCTTCAACTTCCTCTTCTTCGCACTTTCTTCGACTTCTTCTTCTACTTCTTTGCATAAGAGATGAGTGAGTGATCCAAGTGGAGGACGAGTTCCTTTATATATAGGCTTCTTCAAGGGTGGATGTGGCTCTTCATGTAGGCCGACTTGACAGATCATTAGGCCGACTTGATCTTGGAGGTATTTTGACACTTTAAAGGCAATATTTTTTTCTTTACAATTTACAATGTGCCCATAGGGTCTTCAATATATGACAATGACCCTTATACCTAGGACAAACCCTAGAAGCACTCAATGGGTGCTTGACCTATAAAATAAAAGAACTTGAGCATGAAACCCATGCTCCAATAATAATAACTTCTTTTCATTTTATATTTACAAGAATACATTTCACACTTACGAAGACCGAGCCTAGTTACACATTTTTCAAGAAAGGAGAGGAGAGTATAGTGAGTACAGGGGCAAGGTCAAATAATACCAATTTCACGGTACCCTCAAGTGGATTGCCACTGTACCAGTGCGAATTTCGAGGGTAGTAATTGCAGACTAAAGCTACACGATTTTCGAGCCTCCTCTCATTTCACTTGTTTATCATCACACACTGAATTCTTTTCCTTTCCAAGAGAGTATGAGCTGTTATTTTTCGTTAGTATGGGCAAGGTGTGATTTTTATGGATGTGACTTTCTTGTGGATGTGATTTTTTCATGGAGACATTGTTTTGGGATTGAAAGAAGTGCCTTTTGTGGAAGATTTTGTAAGCTTATTGTCTTGTTATTGCTATTTTGCACGTTTTTTGTTTAAAGTAGGGTTTCTATTGTGCCATGACTAAATGCTTCATCATTGCTAAAATTTTGTTAATTATTGCATGTAAAATTGTTCTCTCTAAGGCCTATAGGGAAACTTTTAATATGTAGACCCTATATTTAATTTCTCCTCTTCACAAGAGCAATAGTTAAGGTTTTAAAAGAATATACCCTAGTGTTAGGTCCTGGAGTTGGGTGCACATTTAATCAAACATGCACTGTGGATGACATCCCCATTGCATGATTTGCGATGGCTATATTGCACAAAGTTCAACATTTTAGGGTTTTCGGTTGAGGACTTATACATGAGTGAGCGCATGCCAAGGCATGCTCAACTAGGTGAGTTGGGCAGTGAAGCAAGTCCATGTTGGCGAGGGACTACATGACGGGACGAGTTGTTTGTAGTGGATAATGAAATCGGTTGGTGCGGCAAGACGAGGGCTTGCATGAGTAGAGGTTGCATCGGTTTCGGGTGTGAGTGATCGAATGAGGAGTTTCGGTTGGGAAAAATTGACTTGCGATGAGGAGAATACACAATGTGAGGAACACATGACTTAGTATATCACTTGGTGGAATGAGCGTTGGGTTCCATGGGGGTGTTGGCATGGAATGGGCAACATCTCTTGCGATGGAGGAGGAGCGTCAGCTCGAAATGAGCAACATAACTGTGCGATGGAGTAGGTGCGTTGAGAGAAGGAAGATGGAACGAACCAATGGGTGGGCTAACTTGTGAACCACCGTAAAGGCAAATTAACGGGCAAGGAGGCGAACTATCATGATGGTTCACTCGCCCTCGTTGCAACATATAGATAAATCGAATTGCAGCCGTTGGGCGGACAAAATGGGAGAGAACATAGTCACAAGGCAAGACGAATTGGTATAACTGAAGTTCAGGCGAACTATGAGTTGCGAAGGAGTTCGGGTGGGTCTATGATAGGGAAGACCGCACAAACGAATCAAGAGACAGGCCTGCAAGAAAATTGGTTATACTGGAGCCACAGTTTGAAATTTGGTGATTGGTCGAAGCAAGCCAAATTCTGGTGACAAGTCTATGGTATGTAAATTTGGTGATTTTTGCATCTTTTGAGAAGGGAGCAATGCCAGAGGGTTGAGGCTGCCCATTCATTGTAATATTAATTTTTTTAATAAATGAAGATTGCATGCTTTGTTTAATTTGTGAACTTTGTATGATTATGGATTCATGGTATACTGCATTTATATTCTTAAGTGTTGTATGGGTTGGGACAATATGAATGCTTAGAGTTCTATGTTGGAGAAGTTATGATATTTCACTAAGTAACTTATATAGAACCTAATAATAATCAACATATTGTGAGGCATAGTGCGGGTGGATTAACATTGTGCTTCTTTAGGTAGTTGCGAAACACGTCGTGCACCGAATGCTAGAGGGGTCATGGTGCGCCCAAAGCACCTTGCAACCATGTGGAGCCCCTGGGGTCGTGACACTTCGACATCCTCCCTAGGCCCTTACTCCATCAATTTCCTTCCCTTGAACATTATCCATAAAGACTCCATTGAACCCTAGTAGGATAAAGCGTTGATCTATAGTGTGTTGAACATTCATAATTTTAACTAAAATTCATCTTCTTTTTCTCTCTCCTAGACGAATAGGGCAACCACTAGGGTCTATAGGGAAAATTTGTGCATATCATTGTAAGTTGAGTGGATGATTGTGTCTCAAAATTTAGGAATGGCATCTATAACTTTATCTAAAGTGAAAATCTGGCATATTGCATGGTATACATAAACTAAATAGGGTTGACATCACTCCCTTTGTTATTGTTTAGGCATACCTAACAACTATAGAAATATCTCCCTAGTTTAAACCTAGCCTATATTGGAAGATCTTGTTGCTTGATTGTTGAATATCTTTTTAGAGATTTTTTCTTGGGTTGCTATATGACATTGAATGCCCTATCATTGCATATCTTACAAGCCCTAGCTTATAGCAGACTACGTCTTGGTCTAAGTGTAGTGTACTTGAACCATAACGTAGAAAACCTAGGCTGCTTTAGGCCTGCCAATACTCTATCCAACAATAGACCTTTAACTCATCACCTTAAGCCTTAGTATTAGAGTATCTTTCTAGGTGATTTAGGGGAGCCTCCCTTGTGGTTTAAATCCAATAAAGAGCAGGAGAAAGGTTGTTGAAGTGGTAGTGGACACCGTTTCTCTTTGTTTCCATAAGGTTTGGGCCCTGTCCAGTGAGGCTTTGCATCGAGCTTATTAGATTTTGTAGCAACAGGACCGATCTTGAAAGCGGTGTATGCTCTTCGAAAATACAAAGATGCACAATATGTGGGTGAGTTGTTCATTAAAGTTATTGAAGATGTACTTGTTGATTCTTGTGTGCTTGTTTGCAAGGCTACTATCATGATTGTGGAAGCTAAATAACCACATATATTTTTGACACCTTGCGTTGTTCATTATTTGAATTTAGCACTTGAATATATTGCCTTGGATGTGACATGGATGCGAAATATTATTGAGGATGCATGCCATATCCACAATTTTTTACAAAACCATACCAATGCCCTCACAATCTATAAAGAGTATGCACATCCATCATTGTTGAAAATTGCATATGCTTGGTTTTCTTAAGAGGTTGAAGGAGGTCAAGATTGCTCTTGGGGCCATGGTTATTTCAGAGTTTTGGTCTTTTTGGAGAAAGATAGATCAAGCTTCTTAAAAAATGGCCTAATATACAATGTTAGATGATGGTTGGTGTGAGAGGGCATATCTTACCATTTTGATCATGGACCCTTTCTTCTCTTTGTTGTTGTTTGCAGAAATGGACTAGCCCATCCTAGGCGAGGTTTGTGCAGGGTGGGATTCCATGATTGAGTCTGTGAAAATTGTTATTTTATAGAATGAGTGCCCCAAGTATGGGACATTAGTAGAGACCTTATTCACCACCATACATGACATTCTTATTGTCAGGCCAGGCAGTAACTCCATAAGGCAAAAATGATTCATGTGTTATATTCCATCAACTAGGTCTTCATTATATACATGAGGGAGAGACTATTCAGTTCATCTCCCGATGACTGTTCATATTTTCTTATTTATCTATTTACATAAATTCACCCATTCACAAGGATTAGGTGTCAACATTCCCCCCCTTAATCTGAAGGGATGTTGGTGAGTCCAAGCATCATTATGAACCGTTCAAGCTTTTCTCTTCCAAGCGCTTTGGTGAAGATGTCTGCAATTTGCTCATTTGTGGAACAATGACGGAGATGGATTGTTTTGGCCTCAACATGATGTCGAATCAGATGATATTTAGTATTGATATGCTTCGTTCGATCATGGAACTTTGGGTTCTTGGCCAACTTTATTGCAGAGGTATTGTTAATCATGAGTGGAGTTGATTGTACTTGTTTACCTGCAAATTTTCAAGAATTTTCCTGAGCCACACAATTTCTTTTGTTGTTTCAGCTGCTGCCACATATTCTGCTTCTGTTGTGGAATTTGCTGGAATTGATTGTTTGCGTGATCTCCAGGAGACAGCTCCTGATCCAAGACTCATAGCATATCCTGAAGTTGATACCCCAGTTTCTTTGTCTCCATCGAAGTCTGAATCAGAGTAACCAATCAAGTTGAAGTCGTCCACCTGTGTATACTTGATTCCAAAGTCTTGAGTTCCCTTCAAGTACCTTAGAACTCTTTTTGTAGCAGACCAATGTCCCTCACAAGGCTTTTGCATA
>APFE030209356.1:144323-160324 GCA_000404065.3 Pinus taeda
GGGAGATATAGAACATGATGCAGAAGAAAGTCTGGAAGACCAAGCAGTTTAAGCCTGATTGTGCCAAGCCCTGATGGCTTGATTTTTGATTGGTCTGCAAAGTATACTGCTCCATCAACATTGTTAGTGAAATCTTCAAAAAATCTTTTCTATGAGTCATGTGGCAGGTTGCTTCTGAATCAAGCAACCAATCTTTTTTCCAAGAAGCAAGTGAAGCATTAAATAAATCTTCATTTACTCCAATATTACATTGTGCCACAACATAGTGACCGGATTCAGGTGTTTTACCTTTGTCTGTATCATCAGTTTTACCTTTCTGTTGGTTTCTTTTCTGCTTAATTTTGTCCCATGGTAGTTTGCATGTAGAGGCATCATGTGATCCATTTCTTTTGTAGCGAATGCAGTGCAAATCTGCCTTTTCTCCTTGAGAGTCTCTGTCCCCCTGCCTCTGAAATCTCTTCTACCTCTTCCTCTGGAAGAATCTTGAGCAAGATTATTTTCTCTGTGTGCAAGAAGAGTTGTCTTCTTTTCCAAACCTTTCTCTTTTTCAACAAACTTCTCCATCATAAAAATTTGAACTGAGCCCAAAAATAATTACAGTATTCGTAGCAAAATAATAATTTGCAACGACTTTATAAAAAATGGAATCAACTGCAAACTCTCAATATTCATATATCATGCAATATATATTGTATTCCTTATAACATATTCCATAATATTCATATACCAAGCATGGTCATCGAGTTAATGCACCAGAACAACAATGTTCTTGGACAACAGGTAACACGCTACACCTTTATGCAACATATTTCCCTGACTTCATTGTTTATGCGAGAACTAAATGAAAGGCTCATCGATGGAATAAGATGACAATCCACGAAGAAACGAATCATATGAATAGAGGGAATAAGGACCACGTTGGATTCCTTTTTCCGGGTAGAATTGCTGTTGCAAAAACGCATACTCCTATTTGTTTATATGTCAAACTCATAAATCTACATAAAGCAAAACGCTAGATGCAATGCATCAGGTTCTTTTTGTTAAACACTATGCTCAATACCTGGACGGCATGCCACTGGTGGATGGCAGTCGACTGTGCTGAGAGTTCGCAACTAAATCAGTTTTTGAGACTCTGATCTCTAGAAAATATTGCATTTCCTGAAAGACTTTTCCATTCTTTAACGACTTTTAAAAGTAAATTTCGTCCTTTCAGCCGCGAGTCCTTCAACGAAGCTCAAGCATAGCATTGGTGGGCGGAAAATTACGATAAAATTCTCACGCTTTACAATGTCCAAGCCCACGACAAAGATAAGTTTGCTGCAGTTCCCACTATTCCAAAGCCTGATCTGGAGGAGGTAGCTCACATTAAGTATTATTAAGAAATGAATATTACTAGTTTGGCTGATCCAGCTTGTATGGTGAACTCATATTATAAGTATTTAATAATAATATCATCATTTACAGAGAGATCCGAAGAGGCAAGAGTTTTCCCGAGAGCAACGACTCGACCAACGGACCAGCATTCAATAAGACTATCATTAATACAATGCCATGAACTTCAACGCATATAATGACAGCAACGTTAATATACAACAATGCCAGCGCCAGCGTTGTATGCCAGAAAAAACAAACGTAATATGCCAAAAAAACCAACGTTATATACCATACAAATGCGTGGAGGCACCAGTTCTCGCAATAGCATAGCCTCAAGGATGAACACTTTCGCAGCAGCGATTTAGAAGGTTTTTAGGTGTGAGGTTGTCAGGTCAGAGAATTCAGAATTAATTATGGCAGACAGAGCGCACAAGGGCAGTGGACAGAGAGCAGTAGGCATAAGGGAGTTACAACTATTTTGGGAGCTGGCTTTGATAACATGTCAGGCTAGGCTAGTAACTCCATAAGGCAAAAATGATTCGTGTGTTATATTCCATCAGATAGGTCTTCATTATATACATGAGGGAGAGACTGTTCAGTTCATCTCCCGATGATTGTTCATATTTTCTTATTTATCTATTTACATAAATTCACCCAATCACAAGGATTAGGTGTCAACACTTATTAGTAGGTAGGATCATAATTGCAAACCTTTGTGTTGCTTGGCTCACTCATTGAATCCAAAATGCATAGTAATGATTGGTTGCGACAGATTTTCTCCTCACATTGAAGGAGATATTCCATATGGGAGGAAGGATGCATATGAAAAGCTATATTAGGATAGAGCATCTCTTGGTGAGGTAGAGGATGGCTTCGTAGAGTTTTCCACAAATATATGGAGGTTTTGAGGCTATGATGTGGTCAAAGATAGTGGGTTTAAGAAGCCCTATGCTTGGTGGGAAATTCATGGGGTAGCATGCCCTCTTGTACAATAGTTAGCCATGAGGCTTCTCTCTCATGTTGCTTCATCCTCTTGTTGCGAGAGGAATTGGGGCACATATAGGAATTTGTACGGTTTAAAGAAGAGTAGTCTAGAGCAATCCAACATAGAGACAATGGTTTATGTGCACATCGACCTTCATTTTAGTTGTAGGCAGATGGAGTTGGTGAAGGGAAAGTGAAAGAGGTGGCATATGTTTCTTGATGATATGGGTTGAACTTTGAACAACAGTGTTGAGTTGGCATTAGCCAACTTGTATCTTAATGAACTAGTGCTAGAGTCCTCTACACCAACAGATGCATATACTAGATTAGATATAGAGGAGTAGGATTGATGAGAGAGCAATGACAATGATGTTGATTTTGATGATTTTGACATGGATGAGGACTATTGACAGTCATGGGCTATGGGATTCTTCCATCTATGGTTATAGTATCTATTTTAATTTGTATTTTCCTTTGGCATTCCCACCTATAGTAGTAGTAACTTAGTATCCTTTTAATACATTTTGATTTTGATGACCTAGTGAGAAAATTTCAGTTTATGGTTCTAATTTCTTGTGTGATTGTGATTGATCATCATTGATATAGTACTAGTAAGTACTAAGTAGTAACTAGTCGTATCATGTATGATTGAATTTGTATAATGTAAATGTTCTAGTTTCTAAACTGTAACCAAATTTGAATCTTTATCTTTATATTTCATTTTTGTATGTGCAATTTGCTATTTTTTTAATAAAAATCTCTCTCTCTCTCTCTCTCTCTCTATATATATATATATAAACCGTGGTTTCTATGTCTTGCTTATGGGGTTGCTATGTTTTGTATTGAACACTCACTTTTCCATGTCGTGTCTCGTGTCCTCTTGGTAGGTTGACTTAGGGCATGATGTGATTAAAAAAGTATGAGGAAGTACGACATGTAGCAAGAAAATAAACTATGGCGTGGTGCACCAGAAGAAAACTTTGTCTCATGCAATGTGTCATGCCACAAGTGGTTCTCCAAACGATATGTTGCACAAATGCAATGCTTTGGTACATGAGATACATTACATGTATAAAATTTTCCTTATGATATACCAGGGGAAAAGAAACCTTGTGTCTGTACAATGTGTCACGCAAGTCAAAAGTTTTGGTCCATGCGATACAAAAGCAACAGAAAATTTGAAAGGATGCAATGACAAGGTGGATGCAAGGAATTCTCTTCAAATTTCCCTTTGTCGTGATACATATGAAATGGGGTTGTATCCCTAAACCAGGCTTTTCCATATTGCGTCATGTTTGGAAGAGGTGCAATAAACATAAGATGGGTTTCCAAAAGCGTGTCAGACTCGAGTTTTATTTCATGTGATGCACTCAAAATGAAGGGAAACCAATCTTTATGTGCCCCTGGTGTCTCCTTTGTGTATTGCATGGTACCCGACTTTGGTGTGACATGCTTTTGGAAAACCATTTGATGTGTATCACACAAAACAAAACTTTGGTACGATGCAATAAAAATATTGTTGTGGAGATAGAAAGTTTGAGGAGGTGTGACATATCACATGAAAATATACTTTTCCACTATGTGATACAAAAAAGGTTGTCATAGGGAAAGAAATCTTGAATAGATGTGGTATGTCGCAAGAAGAAAAACTTTGTGCAGAGCAATAAGTTGCAAGGAAAGAAAGATTCAATGGATTTGAAGGAAAGTGGGAATTTTCCCTTTGTCGCAATGAAGGAAAGTTTGAAAAAGTGCAATTTGTTTTGCAGATTTTCTTTTGATGTGATGTGATATGTTGGATTAAGGCTATTTTTCATTCTTTTCCTCTCTAGCCATTGTTTTCGGTCTCTGGTTACATTTTTCTATCATAGATTCAGATGAATAACAACTCACTCTAGTCCACATTCTCTCCTGGCAAAAAAGGAAACCAATTCCAAAAAAGCATAGACAGAAGATGCTTTACAGCTGGCGATTTCAAGGCATTGACGGTGGAGGATGTGTAGATGGTTGCCGAACACATATCAACAATCATGCAGTTATTCAAAGGGAAAGCACAGATATAAGATGCTTTACAGCTGCCAATTTCAAGGCTTCAATGGTGGTGGATGTACACATGGTTGTCTAATACATATCAATGGTTATGTGGTGATTCAGAGGTCACATCAGGACATAGATTACATAAGGGGAATACCTTACAATGGAAAAATCACATAGATGCAATATTTGAACTAGATGATTTTCTTGGGCCTCATTTTAATGAGGTACCCTCATCATTCGGCATTCAATGTTCTAATCCTGTTTCTTGATGATCTTCAGCTGACTTTTTTGACACTTCTTTCTCTGATGTTCTGACTTACTTTTGTGAAGTCACACTACACTTCAGCTCCTGTTCTCTTTATCTAACTATTTTGACTGTTGTAATCAAGCACCTTCTAGCTGTTTTAAGATAGTAGCCTTGCATGTCATGAAATATTATTTTCAGAGATTATTTGATCATCCTTATGTTCCTCATGCTTTTCATTTCTATTGGTTGAATTTAGTTAACCATTTTGTAGGGAGGAGTTGCTTTGCATTCCTATTGTTCTTTTGTTTTTTCACTTTAGTCCCATTGATCTCTTTGGTCTTTGATGGACATTAATATAGCTTCTATTTCTCACATGCACAGGAGGAATGTCTTCACTGGAAACATGTTAGCTTTGTTTGCATTTGCCAACAGAAGTGTCACTTGATATTTGTTTCCCTGATTGACAATGAACACGATGCATTTGAGGAAACTAGGACTTTGTAGATATAATATTTTGATGTTCTAATGTCAATCCTGATATTTCTTGATTATTAGGCCCTAAGTGTTTTCATGTCATTGTAAAGTTTGTTTCCCAATGTTAAGGTAATGCTATGAAGTCATTAATCCTTATATTACATAGTGGTTACCGTTATACCACCAACCCCCAACCCTTTTAGAATTAAATAGGGATGGTTAGGTGAAATATTAAAATAAGTTTACCTTAAGCCTATAAAAGAAATCCACACTCCATTTTTCTTCAGTCCAAGGGATTTGAGTGTCTTGAAGCTTGGTTATGATGTTTATGTATTAAATTATGTTAGTTATTTGGTGTCCTCATTTTGTATCTGGCTCCTTCTGGCATACCATTTGCAGCTTCTTAATTGTTTCTTGATATGGTTTCAGCCTTCAATATCCTGGTATTTGTGTCCTTCAAATAGTTTTGCTGATGTTTTGATGTGTTGGAAAACAAAATTCTGCCAAATACAATATCATATTGATCATTGCCTTGAAACATCTATTTGTATCATTGTATCATTAGCTCCAGTTACATTTTTTTTTAGAGGCATAGTTGTATACCTGTTATGAATGAATGGAGGATGAAATGATACCTTGTACCCACAAGCAAAGCATTGTGATTGCACCAGCATTAGTGATTGAACAGCATATATTCAATGAAAGATAAATCACACCTTAAGGTGGTCATTTAGCTCTGGTCCATGTAATTGATGATCAATCATCGGACCATTTTTTTATTATCTAAGGTTTCTCATGTGCTGTCCATTGCTAGTGGATTTTGTATAGGTTGCAGTGTGCAACAGATGTCATAGGGTATATGGCACATTAACAAACCTATTGTTGTGATGACTAGAAGATAGGTGAAGGGAAATTGATTTTAATAACTATTACTTTAAAGAATACCGATGTACATTTTCCAGCCTTTCTTTGGATTGCACTCTTTGAAGGTTATGTATTTTACTACGATATGTTGTGAATGGTCAAGATTTTTTACATGTCAATTACCTTGCACATAATTTTGTGCCCTATAGAACATAAATTAATGTTATTTGAATGTTGTACTTCGCTTAGTCTATTCACTATCGGAGCTTGCAGTATGTGTATGTTTCTTGAACTATAGAAACTAGATCTGTACTTTCTTTCCTTCTGTTGGTCTTTAATTTCCATAACAGTCTAAACTCTGCCTTTATTTCTGAGAACTAACATTAAGTTTTGGGCAGGGTCAAAGGCTTATTAGCTTGTGTGGATGGGAACTGAGGTTGCTTCCTTATGTTGTTGACTGTGAGGATCGTTCTACTCAGCCTGTTGAAGATGCATGTCCTAGAGAATCATCTCCATGTCTGGTCCATGTTCACAGTCCCAGCATTCAGCTTTCATCAAAACCTGGGGTGAATGAAGTCATAGAATCATCACAGAACAAATCTGTTGGTATTCAGCGAAAGCCTGAGCCAGCCTCAGTGGTTCTTGACTGCAGCCTTTGTGGAGCCAGTGTGGGAATGTGGGCCTTCTCTACCGTCTATAGACCTTTGCAGCTTGTAACTAATGGTTCACTTGAATCACAAGAAATTTGCAACAAAAACAATGATAGCAGTATGCGTGGTATGAGTGCAGCAAGTTGTGTTGGTGGAGTTTCGACCAGTGAAGTTAAAGGTAAGGAATATCTGGATGATGCTAGTGAGGCCATGACTAGCAGCTGCCAGAAGGATGTCACAGAGGAACGGATATTGGATTTGAGTCTCACAATAGCAGGGGGCCTTCCACCAACGAAGCAAAGTATTAATTCACCTTCTATTATTCAACAAAGGAAACATGGATTTCATTGCAGCAGTGAAGTTGGTGACTGGGTTACATCAGAGTCGCATGAACCTCGGAACAATGTTCAAAGTAAGGGAAACTATGGTAGCTCTACACAGAACAAACGAGAAAACACAGAGAGCACAGATGTTGACAAAGAAGGAATTGACACTGCAAGATCATCAAAACGTAAGAGAATGGAAGCCAGCTCCGAAGTTTCCAGGGGCATTTCTCATGTTGGTCAAGGAAAGACATCTGAAAGATTCAGTGATGGAGAAGACAATGCTAGAAACAAGCGTAGGTGGAATGGGCCTGCTTTTGGTGAAAGACATGTTCAGGAACTTGCCAGTAGTGAATTTCACGGGTTTTCTTCTGTGAATGCAGTTGATACATGCTACCATGATAGGACGGAAAATTCTACCGAGAGTGTGGATAATGTACATCAAGTTTCATGCAAGAGTGATGAAGGCATTGAAGAGGGTACTGGAACAAACATTGCAACTACCAGTACAGGTAGAATAGGTATTATTACTGCTAGTGTGGGAATGAATGGTTGTCCAGAAGTAAGTGGTTCTCAGACTGATGGTCGTGGTGACATTGGTGGGAATGATGTTTCTGTAAATAGAGCAGAAAGTAGAGCAGGTGAATCTGAAGTTTTGGTAGAAACTGGAAGAAGTGGACGAGGTGAGGTGAGTTCCATGGGAGAAAAGACAGGTTGTGTTAGTATTTGTGAGGAGAGTCAGCATGCTTTACTGGTTAATAATTCCGTTGTGGATTTTACCTCAAGCAAAGACTCTGTAGTAGAGTTCAGAGCTGGTGGTGAGAGATCTGAAGTGTATCAACCTAGTGAAGCACATGAAAAACAAGAGAAATCTGATGCCATGATCACTGAGCTCCAGACCACTGCATTAGAGAGAGATGCGATTATCAGGCCAGCACTAATAAGGGCTGATAAGATTGATAATGCCATTACCTCTGGATCAGGTATGTTTGATCCAGAAACAAATTCAAATGAATATTTTGAGCATAGCAGGTTGCTGACATATAGGAAATATGCCTTTTCCTTTTAATAAAGAAGGCAAGTTTTGTTAATTGAAAAATGTTTCCTTAAATTCTATATGTTTATTTCTTCTTAAGAACTGTCTATGACATGCGCTCATCTAAGACTAGCATAAAACATGGAAGTAGTCTTTGATAAGTTCAATTACATTTACATTTGCAAATAATGTAAGTTTAAGGCATATATCACCAGGTTTGAATTTTATTTAAATTTAGTTTACAAGAGACTGGCTAAGTTTTAGGAAAATGTCTTATATTAATAGAAAATTATTTACAAAACAGGAGTTAAAACCAGAATGTTATATACAAAGATGGATCATATCTTCTTATTCAGCACTACTAGGACAGAAATAAAATCAAAATAAGCTGAAGAATCTAATTCTTTAGCATCGTTGATCAGAAGGTATGCTTTGGCTAACCACTGGACAGATACCTCTTATCATCAGACATGACAAAATGATTGAAACATACTGATCTCATCAGAAAAAAATTCTTGCATTGTACCCTTCAAATAGTGAACAGTGCAATGATTCTACGACAATCCCAAATGCCCAAAAAACCAGAGAGCTTGAGGTAGCGCGAGTCTCCAAATAATGCTGCTTGCCAATGGAGTTGCCCCTAAAACAGCACCAAGTGTTATTCCTAAACATATTCAAACAGTTCTTGGTGAACATGCTGTCCCAAAGAATATATCTCACCATCCTTGGATGATCACACACTAAACAAAGATAATTATTCAGTGTGCTCTTCGTCAAACGAGCTTTAGATGGCAGCCCCGGATATATAACATGCCATGCAAAGAGCTGTAATTTGTAAATGAGACTAAGACACCAAACACTGTGTAGCTCATGAATCTGCATATCCTTAGTGTTAGTGGAGGTCCATCTCATATTTAGAACAGGGGAAAGGTGATGCTTCTGTTGTCAAAGCGAGTACATCTTTCTGGAGTCATAATGCTGAATCTTCTTCCCAAACTTCTACACTCAATCCTCCCAATTGGGGCTCTGCATATTGATATATAGCTTATGCAACTTCGTAGAAGGAATCAACCTATAATATCCTTGATAACCAGCTTATGATAAGCCAGGAATGCCTGTTGATGAGCTAGCAATTTCCAGTACTTCCATGTCCTGGCCTAAAGAGCCCAAGGATCTATCCTGAAGAAAACACCCTTCTTTCTTAACTTGTGTGCTTGGAACCTCGGATGCTCAACAATACACTGGTCCTGATGATTCCAACTCCAAATAGGATGCCAAGATAAATCCCATCTCGCACCACTGCTTGATCAATTCCACTTGACCAGTGGGGTAAAAAAATTCTATACCTCCCACATGCTTTTTGTAGTGTCCCAAGGGAATTTTTCACCCTTAGGGTTTCATAAACACATGAATGCATTGCACTAATTAGTAATAACTCAGTATCATTTACAATTTTGCCAAATAATAGTTATGTTACAGGAAAGAGCAAGTGACATCAACAGGCTACTTCAATTGTAACCAAGCAGTATTAGTTTTAATTTTACAACCATTTACTAGGGATGTTACACCATACAGTATCAGACTCTTCAATACAGGTACTGGTAATATATTTGAAGCAACAATTAAACCCTAATAAATCCAACTGTTTCTAGTATCAACTTACTAACTGTCCTCAGAAATAGTTTGTCCAGATTTTGTGACCCGGCTACCTCAGTGATACTCCATCGAGCTTGCTGATCTAATGTTGCCTTTCATTGTGGTTTCGTCACTCTTCAAGCTGCCCCGATTTGTGCTGTGGGGATTGCGTTACCAATCGGAACTCAAGATGACGCCGTGCTTCCTTCAATGTCTCACAACTGACCCACATAACAGCTTTCATATCCTACTGTCCACAGTTAGACTTTGGCCCTGCGGCTGCGGCCCTGTGGCTGCGGCTGTACTGTGCCTTCGCTGTCCTCAAACAAACCTCAAACTGTCCTCAAACGAGCCACAGACTGTGGAACAAACAAAGTTAATTCTTCAAGTTAAATACTCTAGAACACTTGGAATATGTAGATCTCCATTTAGGATACAAGAATATATATTAAAATGTACGAATAAGAATGATGTTACAAATGAGAGTGAGGGGCCTGCTTATATACTAGACAGGTGCCTCTTCATGGAAAGTCATGTCCCCTTTAGACATGCCTCTTCAACACTTATTACTAATTAACTAATCATTATTATGATTATCATCATTGTTTATATTTAATATATTTTATTCATAACATTGCCTTCCTCTTCAAAAAGCTTTGTCCTCAAAGCTTGCTGATGAAAAGGCTTGATCTCTTTTCATGTTTCGAACGTCTTCTTGTCTCAGAACTGTCATTTTCATTGATACAAGTTGATATGATCTTTGGAGTGATATATAAAATTGTCACATGGAAAAAGGATCTGACCATCTTAAATTAATCTTTTGTGGAATCTTTCGATTACTAAAAACTTGTGATGAATCATTATCACTGCATTGAATTGTGTGCACTTCAGTATCCTTCTGAACATAAGTTTGTTGTTTTTGTTTTGAGAGATACAGATATGCATACTGATTGGAATCTCTGATCTTGTGATTTGGATGTAGATAAGGAGTTTGTCTTTCCCTTATCATGTGTGTGGCAAGATTTAGACTTATTTCAGGTTCTGATGTCGTCAAGTTGGTTACAAAGTCTTCACCTGGGTTTTTCATTGTTTGAATTGCAACTTCTGAGTATGTCCTTATTTCAGTTGGGTTTGGATTTGTCTGAATTGTGAGATTAATAGGATCTGTGTTTGTTTCCTTTTCTTCGACTTGGACTGTTACGTCTCAAGACTTTGATACTTATTTCGTGAGTAATTCTTCTAACTTGTTTTTTAATGATTTTTTATTATCCTCAAGTTTCTTAATTTGAGTGTGTAGACTTTGATTATGGTTTCTCAAATGTAAGAATTCTTTGGCTTCTGATTCATCAACCTTATTTTCAATGTCTTGACTTTTAAGCTTCTCAAGTTCTCATTTTTTAGATCTCTAATTTGTTCCAATAACCTTTGGTTAAGGTCATTTAAGCGCAAATTTTCTTCTTCCTTCTCTGATAGAATCTCGTTGAATTTCTTCTCGACACATCCCTTTTCTTCTAATTTTTTCTTTCATTCCTTAGACTTCTTGACCTTCACAAGTAATTTTTGGCTATGGTCCCTTAGACGCAGAATTTCCTCGTCTTTTTTTGGTAATTTTTGTTACAGTTTTGCAAGTTTTTCATCTCGTTTTGTCATTTGCATCAGTATATCATCTTGACATTCTTCCGCATTACATAATTTCCCACATGTTGGACAACACAATTCGAAATTTTTATGATTCCAAGGATATTCAATGTATGTTATACAAAACAGACATTTAGTCCAAAATAATGATTGTTCTGTGGAACTCATCTTGACTGCTTCCTTTTCTTCTTATATGAGCTTTGAGAATATATGAATATATTCTTTTTTTACTGCTTTTATAATTCTCTTCAAATATCCACTTCTTAATTGATTTATTTTTATATTAATTTCCCTCCTATTTTTTATTTATTTATATTAAAGGTTCAAAAGTTATTCCTTCAAACCCCTTTTTAAATATAACTCCTTTAAAATTTTGAATTGGAATTTACACCTTTTTTTTCCAAGGAATCCCCTTTTACCGTTATAAAAATATGTGGCTCTATTCCTTTTTAATTTTTAAAAGAACTTAATACTTTTGAATTTTCAACCACTTTTTGTTTTTTAACTTTATAGATCCTCTCCTTGATTCAACTTGGCTTGTTATAAACCCTCAATAACAGTTGAATACCTCTTTACTTTACTTCACTGTTGTGTGTACTTGCAAATATATATAATCCCTTATTTTTAGAAAAAACCTTTTTAATTAATCTTTTTCTAAAATCTCTTCCCTTTTTTTATTAAAAAGGAATAAATAACCTTACTCCTTTATAACCTCATAAAACTTTGAGATCAATTATTATAATTTACGTATTTATCCTTTATATGTTTGACTAAGTATATGGTAACTATTTTTGCGATCCAAAGAATATAATTGTAGTGTATTTTTAAAGAAATGACGACTTGACCTCAATAGTCATGACCATATGGCATAAACGATCTGGAGTCTGGACGATAGTAGTGCCCCTTCGGTTTGGTCCACAATTTTTGGCAAGGTTAAGCCAATATGGTAGTGGTCCAAATGACATGATATATTGAAGAATCTACCGAAATTGGATAGTGAAATGCTTTGATTATGACGACAACAAGGTTGACGAAAATTCGATGGCCAAAGGACACAATCAGAGAACGAGACTCTTGTGCAGCAGTTAAGCAGCGAGAAGATCGAACTGCTCTGATACCAAATGGAACAAAGTTCGTTCTTCAAGTTAAATACCCTAGAATACGTGGAATATGTAGATCTCCATTTAGGATACAAGAATATATATTAAAATGTATGAATAACTATAATGTTACAAATGAGAGTGAGGGGCCTACTTTATATACTAGGCAGGTGCCTTTTCATGGAAAGTCATGTCCCATTTAGACATGCCTCTTCAACACTAATTACTAATTAACTAATCATTATTACGATTATCATCATTGCTTATATTTAATATATTTTATTCATAACAGACCGATTCCTTCAGCTTGACCAGAGATCTCCTTGATGTGCCAAATCAATAATCAATAGACCGTCCTAGATGAATGATAACAGATAATGGATAAAGAGAGATGACTGACTAGGGTGGAATCTTTCACCACCGAAATCAGTAGAGATTAGCTAGGGTGGGATCACCTCCACCGAAACTAGACAAGGAGAACGGGTCTTAAAACCCTCAGAGCCTTAGCTCACAAAAACAGAAGTATTCAATCCAAATTGATGATGATCAATTGATTCTATCTTTCCTTTATTTATAGATTCCTCATGGGGTTCTCTCTAATGTGAGTGGTTACAAGTGTAACCCCCAATTTGGGCTTTTTGGCCCCAACTACCCAAAATTTACCCATTTTTGCCCTAAAAACATTGGATAATGGGTTTTCCCCTTATCAATGACTATAGCCTATGGGGTTGGATAGGCTACTTCGTCCTCCCTTGGCCAATTAATTGGAAGAGGACATTACACTTTTGCAGATGAAGGACCCATAATTACTGAAAAGGCACGGGAATGAGAGAATATCGGATTAGCCAAAGTCACCTCAAACCTTAAGGATATGGTAAGCGGATTAGAATCAATACCATAGTAAAATTTGCAAGGGAACATAGCTCTGAAAACACTGCACCACCTACTTAGCTACACAAATATTCCCTTAGGACACAACATCAATAAGGCCCAAATCTTGCACTTCCTTGGTCGTGATACACACATCCCAGGGAATATGGGAAGTCCTCTCTCATCCCCATACTTTGACAACATAAAAGACCAGAGAATCTGCACTAGTTTGTTGAATTGGGCTTCCCTACCGAGTCCACAAGAGACATAATAAATGTGATAATTTTGTAGAATCCATGAAACAACTGTCATCTTATTTGCAAAGAGAAGATCTTTGAAGTTTCAGTGTTGTAAACATCTCGATTTTATTTTGAAAAGATTGTGAAATCACGATTTTTTGGCCTAGACGATGTTTGCTGACTTTTACCAATATTTTGGTGGTATCTTAATTTTGCAGTGTTGAAGAATCTAGGGCGTCTAGGTTAGGATGAGATTCTTCTGACGATGATAACTATTTGTGAGATACTTTTTACTTTTTCATATTACCACAATCTTCTCTTATTATTATTAGTTTGTGTTCTCTTACGTCATCAAACAGTTACCAAAAACAAAAGAGATAAGAACACAAGATGTTGGCTCTCAGCCAGGGCAAAACCTATCTCTCTCCTAGAGAGGAAAACTCTTCTGCAAATTTCTCTTATTGAAGCTTCAATTGACAAATGCCAAACCCTAGACCCTTGACAAGTAGATCCTCCAAACACAAGACACAATCTCTCTTTCTTTTGTCCTTTAACTGATGCCTCCTTCTGTACTGCACCCGAGCCTCTTCCTTCCCTCTTCTTCTGACAACTGATGGCACTTCATGCAAAAACCCTAGGTCTCCTTAGAGACCTCTATTTAGGTATCTTCCTTTCCTTTTCAACCTTGCTTGGCAGTCTTCCTTCGCCTTCTTGATACTTAGACCAGAGAATGAGGCCTTTCTTGGGGTATATCTTCAAGTTAGAGGTTGATCCTCTTAACCTTACTGCAACTCTGATTTCTTTGCACATGTGGCTGATCTAGGGCTTGAAATAGACCCTTTTACTTGCTCCCTTTCTTCGCTTTAGGTGGGACCTACTTTGCTTGAGATCTAGGCCTATTAGGAGCATCTTCTTAGCCCAATCAAACTTTATTATGTTGCTGCACTTATGAATCTGATGTGACCGCAGAAATACCCTTCTTCCTTCGTACGTATGACAGAATTTGGACCCAAAACAGTCCTTCAAAACTTGGATTCCTTTCTCTCCTTCGCTGGCCTAGTAGCGCTTTCTTGCTCTTCTTCACATCTCCTTCTTGACTCTCTTTCTCGCTGATTTCAGAGATCACTTGATGATCCTTTTGTGAGGTCGAACTGCCCTATATATAGTAGTCTGCCCTCCTATTTGGGCCGACTTGAGCTAGTGAGGCCAACTTGACTTTAAGTGCACCAAAAATCCATTCTTTGAGCCGACATGAAGAGGAGACTTGTCTTTGCTTTGGAGGATCATCTTTGACATATTTCTTTGATATATTTACATAGTGTAACCTCCCCTTAAATGGGTCTTTCATAATTACATTGACTTTTTGACATTCCTATAGCACTTCAACATGTGGTAGACCTATGCAATGAGCAAGAAACTCATTTTTACAATTGACAAAAATAATAATTCTTTTTTTACAAGTACAAAGATCAAATTTACATTTATGAAGACCAAACCTAGTTACACTATGTTTGGCATTTTTTACCAATTTTTATTTTTATTTTTATTTTTTATTTTTACGATTTTTTGGTTTTCTAGACCCTTGCTGATTTATCTCGATGCTCATGTTTGCAACGTTGCTTTGAACTGCCTTGTGAGGAGCTGTTTATGAAGTTCCTGAAGGCACCGATCCCACAGACCCATAGTTGTAAGACCTATTTGAAACAAGATCTTGAGATATCACAAAATTATCCTTGGCTCAATATAATTCCGTAAAAAAAGGAATTCTTCTTGGAGCATCAACAATCCTGATAAGCCAAAACACAGTCTTTGACATACTAACAAGTGACAACTACTCCAGAAGCACTACAAAATGGGTCCAAGCAACCCCTTGTAGCGTTAGTTGACTCTTGATCCACTCATATTGATAGTAGAGAATCATCAACAAAGTGGTTGTTAACTGTTGGAATTATTAACACAACCTGAACAGTGTACATGTGGTGACAATTCTTTCATATGTGTCATTACTTGTAATGATGGTGTTAAATTTGGACAACTAGGTCCAAACTCCATGTTCTGATGCTCAGATTAAGAGGCTAATATTTTTGTTGGATTCCTCTTTCTGAGAGGTGTAAAATCCATATAAAAATAGTCTTAATCCGATGAGCAGAACTTATATTTTGAATTTATTATTCTTAATAAATTATATGTGCAAGGTCAGCCAGTTTTTTCATGTAGGCTCACATGCCCAACAGATGTGTCACACACCCTCATTGATGGATATAAATACAGGAAAAGTTGGAGAGAATTTCATCACAAAACAACTCACATCTTCCTCTCTCATCCTAAAGAGTACGAGCTACCTGGAGGATGAATTTCAGCCACACGTGGGAAGGACGAAGAGGACAGACCGTACGGCTGAGCTGTAGTACGATTTTCTGTTGCTAGGGTTTCGCAGAAGTTTGACCAGCGTTGACTTTGGTCAATGCTTGGTCCAATCAAGCTAAAAACTTGTGGAAGGTTCGATTTTTGAAGGCCGTACTACCTGGCACAA
>APFE030209359.1:0-13138 GCA_000404065.3 Pinus taeda
GGCATCAATACAGTCTCCTACCTCGCCCCAAAGAGCCCCCTGCGAAAACTGCGTCCAATCCCCGCACCCAAAATTGCCTTTCCCCAATTTTCCACCAAAACCCTAAAAATCCCAAATCAAACCTTTTTATCAGTTTACTAGCCTAAAATCAGTGTTCTTTATTGGTTGTCTTAGCCCATTGAAGACCTTTTGCCGAGATAGACCGAAGAGAGGCCTCTCCTGCCCCGTAGAGCTAGCTACGAGGCTAAGTGGTTTAATGCTGCCTTGGAGTTTACCTTTTTCAGCCTGAGGTGAAATTTCAAGCGCTAACAGACCCCAGGTATTGGGTCCAAGGTATTGGTCCTAAGTGGTTTTGGTCCATGGTATTGAGTAAGGCCTAAGACTATAAAAGGAGGGGAAGATCATTAGGCCAAGGTACTAAAGTATTGAATATCTGATGAAGAGCAAGATCTAGTGTACATGTTATTGGGTTATGGTGCATAGTTGGATCTGAACCAAGGACGAACCTTAGCGCTTGATGAAGGATAAGATCTAATGATGGGTCAAGATCTTAAGGCTTGAAGTGAAGTATCTTTATGTGGTTTGATCATTCATCTAAACAACTGGCGCATGTTGTAGTCTATAGATATGATGATCTGGGTATAATTGAAGTCTGGAATTGTTGTAATGTTTAAATCATCATTTACAGATCTGTACGCAGGTTCACTTTAGAAAAGGCGTGTATACATGCTTATTCTGCATATCAAAACAACGTATACATCTTAAATTTGATTTGCAGATATGTACGCAGGTTCGCCTTGAGGAAAAAAGTGTATGCATGCAAGTTTGACACATGGAAGTAGTGTATACCTTATAAAATATTTTTTAGCTACTTTTGTTTGTTGTTGTAGTGTTCTAGGTTCTGGCTTGGGTTCTGGTTACAAATTCTGAAAGATCAGGTGATTGATTGATTCAGTTGTGGTTGGTGCAAAGGATATTGGTTGATGTATATATATTTGATGATTGAATGATGTTATTGATGGATACAGTCTGAAAATTTATGAAACGTGGTCCCTAGAAGAAAAGGGAAGGTTGCCTTCTGTCGGCCGACACCTACGTACTATTAAACATATCAACTAGTACAAGAGCTAGGGGGTAGCAACTCCCTTCCAGAAGAAGCTGGAGAACGAGAGAAGGTTGTAGCCTTTTGTAGGTAGAAGCCTGCGTACTGGTATAAGTCTGTACCAATACAAAAATTGTAAAAAGATGTTTCTTATTATTAAAAGAAGATAGAGACAATTGTAGTAGGTGGTTTTCACCCACATTGGGTTTCCACCTTATATCTTATGTTCATGCGTGTGATTGTCTGTTCTGTTTTTACTACACCTGGTTACTGTTTATGTGGTTCTGATGCACTGATTAAAGGTCAACATATGATGAATTAACTGAATCATAACTTTGTAGGATATATGCTAGTTGCCTTAAACACAGTTGCGTATACACGCGAGTTCCTTTAACTTAAGTAGCGTATATGAATCTGATTATGGAAATGAAAAATTGTTTGACTTGCTAATACTGATTCACCCCCCACCCTCTCAGTATTATTTCCAACATGATGAGCTATTCAGAATTAAAAATGAAGCTAGGAAAATTGATCTGATGAACAAATTGAGAATTTAGGACAAAGGGTATGAAGTAATCTTCAGAGACTGGAAGGCCTACCTCAAGCATCTTGCTTCATCTCAAATTAAGAAATTTGGTGTCAGGCTCGAGAGCCTCTACACATTATATGAAGATGCATGCAACACCTTGAGGAACAAGGCAAGGATTAGAGATGTTATGGCTAAGAGGGAGCATGATTTAGCTCTCAAGATGGAGCCTCAACCAGTTTGCAGTTGGGTTGACCATGAGGATGATGATGAAAAGGGCTAGTCAGAGACCTCCAGTAAGAGGAGATTTCGATCTAAGTGGGTAGAGGGAGCACATGCAGTTATACCTCTAGGTGTGAGGTGGGGCGATGTAGAGCCCTAGTCCTAGGAGTGCAGAAATTTGGGACAAGGTCCATTGAGGTATTCTCCTCATGGATCATTAGCTTGCTACAAGGGCCCATAATATTCAATAACAGGAGGATTAATGTCAGTCATCTATTGAGGAGTGTAGAGTAGTGTTGATTATAGAGCAGGAGTCTTAGTAGCAGGTCAGCAACAACACAATTTTCCCAGTAGAAATATTTCAGACACAGTTGATTCAACTTTTTTTGGATTCTTCTTAGTTGCAGATGTTGCGGTAGCAGCAATAAAAGTGAGATTTGTTTCATGAAATACATTCCACATGTTCAAGATAGGGGTGGTTGATAATCCCTTTCTTGTTGAGAGAAAGCATTGAAAAATGTTGTAACAAATTCTCAATTTGATTTAGCCTTCATTAAATTGAGAAAATTCAAATTTTCACATCAACAGATAACTTGGATAATGTTAACTTTTGTGACATGGCTTGTGTTGGAGGAGTTAGAGTTTAGTTAAGCATGTGTGATTTCTAATTTGTAGCAATCAAGGTCAGTTATCTAAGGCTGTTTTTAATTAAATTAGTTCCAATTGTTGGAGGAACTAGTGAAGGATCAACTTGTCCAATGGGACTTCAATCAAACTTAGTGATCATCCAGTTAACTGATCAATCAACCCAAAATAGCTATTGCATGCAGAGAATTTGAGTTCCCCAGCCTTAGTGGAGATTCCAAGGCAGTGTAACATTACTTGTAAACTAGTATTGAGTGCACAAGTGTTGCATGAATTTAGATGATCAACCTAAGGAATTGTGTAATAAATTTAAGGAATTTACTAATTAATAGGGGCCTAATTCCTCAAGGAACAACACAAGGAAGTAGGCGATCAATTAGAGGCATAAATTGGCTAAGTCTGGGTCAGAGCTTCTGAATGAGTAAAGAAATAGTTTATTCACTTGCAGGTTGTGCTCAGTTGAGAAAAGAAATTGTAATACATCTCTATTCATCAAAGTAATGCAAGTAGGCATTGGGTTTTTTAATAGTTTTCTTTCCCCGGGAAAAATATTTTTTGCATCAATGTGATTTATTATTACATGTCTAAATTTTTTGTTCTAAATTGTGAATTAATGTCCCCAGAGTAGTAGAGTAGGCTTGTGTCTTATGATTTTGATTAAAAATTCATGAGGAGTTGCAAATCTACATCATAATTTCTACACATTTCCTTTTTCTTTGTTCTTCTATGTTGGTCTCCACACTTTTCTCTCCACTCTGCATGAAAATAATCCAAGGGTTTCATGCTATATCAACCTTTGGTGCATGGTTCTCTTGAATCTCCATTGTAGATTAAAATCTATACCTTCTTGTTGAGCATATCCTTTACAAACAAGTCTTGCCTTGTTTCTAATAACTTCTCCATTTTCATTCAGCTTGTTTTTGAATATCCATTTAGTTCCTATGATATTCTTATCATGAGGTCTAGGAACTAATTCCCAAATATTATTATTTTCAATTTTCTCAAGTTCTTCATTCAAGGCCTTGACCCAACATTCATCTTTGCATGCTTCATTTATATTTTGAGGTTCAGTGGAGGATAGGAATGCTAGATAGCTTGAAGCTTATGTAATAGTTCTTCTTGTCTACACACTTGCCTCTTTCTGTCCCAAAATTTGAGTCTCTAGATGATTTTTCTTAACATACCTGGACGAAGTCTTTTCTTCTACTGTTATCTCTTCTTCTGGTGCTTCATTGGTTTCTTCTTTAGAATTAGTCTGATTTGATGTGGGAGGATAATCCTCATCTTCTTCATAATTTTAAGTTTTTATTTGTTTTGGATTTTTGCATGCTTCATCAACCACAACATCAATACTTTAAATAATTTTCCCAAGTCTTTTATTATAACATTTATATCCTTTACTTCGGGAAGAGTAACCAAGGAGAATACCTTCATCTACTCTGGGTTCAAACTTACCAAGTTTTTCATCAGTCCTTTTGATGTAACATTTGCTTCCAAAAACTATGAAGTATTTTATAGTAGGGGTCTTACCATAGCAAAGTTCATGTGGATTTTGAGTGTTGTTTACCTGAACATTTGCTTGGTTGAGAATAGTGACGACAGCGAATGCAGCTTCACCCCAAAAGGTTGCAGGAGTTCCAGACTCATCTAGCATAGCACGAGCCATTTGTTGAATAGTTCTGTTCATCCTTTATACCACTCCATTTTGCTAAGGAGTCCTTGCGGTGGCAAATTGCCTTTTTATTCCATGTTCTTCACAAAAGTCAAAGAATTCGTCCGAGGTAAATTCCCCTCCTCGATCTGATCTGAGGCATTTGATTTTGTGATCTGATTCATTTTCAACCAAAGCTTTGAAGGCTTCGAACTTTTCAAATGCTTCATATTTATGCTTTAGAAGTCCTATCCAACACATTCTGGAAGAATCATCAATGAACAATATAAATTATTCTTCTCCACGAGGTGACTTTTTCCTTGATGGTCTACATAAATCAGTATGAACAAGTTCAAGAGGCTTACTAGTTGATCTTTCCTTTTCAGGGAAGTGCGATCTGGTTTTCTTACCAAATTGACATGATTTGCATATTGTATTTTCTAGAATGTTGATATCAGGAAGCTCACGAATAGCCTGGAATCTGCATGCTTTTCTGATGGACCTCCTTTTCTCATTTCGAAATCAGTTAAGATTCCGTGCAACTGTGTCATAGTAATAGTCTTAAGATCCTGCTTTTCTTCTATGGTAGATACTTTTCATTCAAACTTAGCAGACAAGGATCTTAAAACCTTTTCAACTAAAGTAAATTCTTTTATCTCTTCACCCAAATTCTTCATGAAATTAACAATCTCATCTATCCGTAAGAAGTAACTAGCTATACTTTCATCATTGTGCATTTTGAAAGTTTCATATTGAATTCTGAGAGTTTGCAGTTTTGCACATTTTACCAAAGAGTGTCCTTCATAGCTTAGACTGATTTTGTCCCATATTTCTTTGGCAGATTTGAGCTGCATAACTTTGACAAATTCTGATTGTGACAGACTTCCCAATAATGTATTGACAGCTTTGGCATTGGTTTCATATTGCTTTTTACCTGCCGCATCCGTAGGAATTGCTGATGGAAATGTATATCCTCCTTCCACGATTTCCCAGACATCTGTTCCAAGAGATTGAAGATAGGTTGTGGTTATTACCTTCCAATAAACGAAGTTGCTTCCATCAAAGATTGGTGGTGTGATGGATCCCTCTCTTTCTTGATTACTCATGATGATGGATCTTCCTTCAAGCGATCCAACTTCTTCTGAAGGACCTGCTCCAATACCAATTGTTGGAAATAATACTGAGAGGGGGGGTGAATCAGTATTAGCAAGTCAAACAATTTTTCATTTCCATAATCAGATTCGTATACACTACTTCAGTTAATGGAACTCACGTGTATACGTAACTGTCTTTAAGGCAACTGGCGTATATCCTGCAAACTTATGATTCAGTTAATTCATCATATGTTGTTCTTTAATCAGTGCATCAAAACCATATAAACAGTAACCAGGTGTAGTAAAAATAGAACAGACAATCACACACATGAACACAAGATATAAGGTGGAAACCCAATGTGGATGAAAACCAGTTGCTGCAATCGTCTCTATCTTTATTTAATAATAATAAACTTCTTTTTACAATTTTTGTACTGGTGTAGACTTATACCAGTACGCAGGCTTCTACTTGCAGAAGGCTACAACATTCTCTCGTTCTCTAGCTTCTTCTGGAAGGGAGCTGCTACCCCCTAGCTCTTGTACTCACTGATATGTTTACTAGTACTGAGGTGCCGGCCTACAGAAGGCTACAACCTTCCCTTTTCTTCCAGGGACCACGTTTCATAAATTTTCAGACTGGATCCATCAATAACATCATTCAATCATCAAATATATCTGCATCAAACAATCTCCTTTGCACCAACCACAACTGAATCAATCAATCACCTGATCTTTCAGAATGTTGTAACCAAAACCCAAGCCAAAATCTAGAACACTACAACAGCAAACAGAAGCAACTAAAATATATTTTATAAGGTATACGCTACTTCCATGTGTTGAACCTGCATGCATATGCTTTTTTTCTCAAGGCGAACCTGCGTACAGATCTGAAAATCAAATTTAAGATTTATATGTTGTTTTGATATGCAAAACAAGCACGTATATGCACCTTTTCTAAAATGAACTTGTGTATAGATCTGTAAATGATGATTTAAACATTACAACAATTCAAGACTTCAGTTATACCTAGATCATCATATTTACAGACTACAACATGTGCCAGTTATTCAGATAAATGATAAAACCACATAAAGATACTTCACTTCAAGCCTTAAGATCTTGACCCATAATTAGATCTTATCCTTCATCAAGTGCTAAGGTTCATCCTTGGTTCAGATCTAGCTATGCACCATAACCCAATAACTTGTACACTAGATCTTGTTCTTCATCAAATATTCAATACTTTAGTACCTTGGCCTAATGATCTTCCCCTCCTTTTATAGTCTTAGGCCTTACTCAATACCATGGACCAAAACCACTTAGGACCAATACCTTGGACCCAACACCTAGGGTCAATACCTCAGACCAGATACTTTGGACCAATACCATGGATCAAGATACTATGGACCAAAACTTAGTTTTTCAAGATATACGTGCCTTGCATTATGTGAAAGTGCGTGTGTACATATACGCGACTTGTATATAGTGAACCTGCGTGTATACACGGCTTGGCCAACGGTGAACCTACGTATACCTCTCTTTCTTCATTTTGATTTGAAATTTGTGTTGTTAACCTGTTGAACTGTTATCTGTCATTTAAGTGAGTTGCCACCAAGGACAACACCTATGTCATAATGCCAACACATCGAGGGTCTTCCACATAGAAAATGGAGTCTCTTTTCCATGTAATTTCGAGACTATGTGGTCTCTCACGTTCTCCAAGATTAACCTCCTAGCTCTAGCTACATATTTCTTCCACTAAGCAAGGTTATGGGAATCAGTTGATCATAGATTTGCAATGTTTGTCTTAACATATTCTAGCAATCTGTTGTCATCCAACACTGCCTCCATGCGATCCTTCCATGCAGTGAAACTAGAGATGCCTTCCAAGACATACTCTTGTCTCAACCCATTGAAGGTCATCTTCCCAACTCTAAAGAGATCCTTCCACACTGAACTGCAAATTCGAACCTCCTGAGAAACAACTTTGAAATTCCTGCTCAAATGAAAATCCTGCTCTGATACCATGTAGAAATTATGATGTAGATTTGCAACTACTCATGAATTTTTAATCAAAATCACAAGACACAAACCTACTCCACTACTCTGCAGACATTAATTCACAATTTAGAACAAAAAATTTAGACATGCAATAAGAAATCACACACATGCAAATAGTGTTTTTCCTGGGGAAAGAAAATTTCTAAAAATGCCAATGCCTACTTGCATTAATCTGATGAATAGAGATGTATTACAATTTCTTTGCTCAACTGAGCAAAACCTGCAAATGAATAACCTATCTCTCTACTCACTGAGAAGATCTTACCCAAATTGAGTCAATTTATGCCTCTGCTTGAGCCCCTATTTCCTTGTGTTGTTACTTGATGAATTAGACCCCTATTAATTAGTACATTCATCAAAGTGATTGTGCAATTCCTTAGGCTGATCATATGACTACATGCAACACATGTACACTTAAGACTAGTCTACAATTGATGTCACATTGCCTTGGAATCTCCACCAATCCTGGGGAACTCGAATTTTCTACATGCACTAGCTATTTTGGGTTGATTGATAAGTTAACTAGATGATCATTGAGTTTGACTGAAGTCCCATTGCACAACATGACCCTCCACTAGCTACTCCAACATTTGGAACTAGTTTAATTGAAAACAACGTTAGATAACTAACCTTGATTGCTACGAATTAGAAATCACACATGCTTAACTAAACTCTAACTCCTCCAACTCGAATTTACTAAGTAAACTGGGTGACACAATCCATGTCACACAAGTTAACATCAACCAAGTTGGTTGTTGATGTGGAAATTCGAATTTTCTCAATTTAATCAAGGAAAAATCAAATTGAGAACTTCTTGCTGCATTTTTAAACAAAATAGACCCTCACACCTAGACCCATACTCCTAGCACAAGGAGGAAGAGAACTAAGTGGGCATAGTAGACACTGCGGGAGGCCTAGGAGTATGTGGGTACTACTAGATATTCAACTAGATAGAGAAAACCACCTCGACACTATTCTGGTTACATGGCTCTAGTGAGTGAGTTGATTAAGGCCTAGCTTGCCAGTTTTCAAGAGGTATCTAAACATCAAGTGTCGGTGGATGTCATGGTGGAAGAGTATTCTTCCATAATGAACAGAGGGAAAATCAATGGTTAGCTCCAGGTGAGTGTATAGAATCAAGAACACTATAGTTGGAAGTGTTGAGAAGTTCAAATCCCATTTTGTGGCTAAGGGGTTTTCTCAGAAGGAAGGAATGTTTGGCATCAGAGAATCCAATGCTTCTTGTGTGTTTTGCAACATGTACTTAACTCCCTCTTGAGAATATGTTAACTCTATATATTTGTTTATTTACTAACACCTACGAGTTTTGATGTAACGACAATTGTTATTCCAACAAATGGTATCAGAGCCAAAGTTCTCGAATTTGAAACACCCCTATCTCACATTAGGGGGGATATTGTTGGGCACTGGATAATCCAAGGCTCCCCAGGTGTTTCATGACATGTGCTTAACTGCCTCTCGAGGATCCATTAACTTTGGCGATGCATCCTTTTACTAACACTTGCGGGTTTTGGTGTTATGAAAATCGTGATTCCAACAAGGGATTGACTATGATGAGACCTTCACCCCTTTTGGCCAGGTATTCAACCACCAGGACAAATATCTCTATTCTAGTGTAGATGGGTTGGAGTATTCACTAGAAGCATGCGAGATAGCCTTCCTCAATGGTGTGGTTGAGGAAGAGATCTATATTGAGAAATTGGAAGTTTTTGAAGTACATGGAAGGGAATCTCACATGTGCAAATTGAAGAGAGCATTATATGAGCTCAAGCAAGCTCCCAAGGCATGGTATGTGAGGATTGACACTGACTTGCAAGGCATGGGCTTCACCAAGAGTGAGGTAGACCCCACCTATTACATTTAGATAAATGGAGAACCTCTCATTTTGGTGCTTTATGTTGATGACCTATTTCTTAGACGTTTTGAGATGCTCATAGAAAAATGTAAGAGGGACCTAGCTGCAAAGTTTGAAATGAAGGACTTGGGGTTGATGCACTATTTTCTGGGTTTGAAGGTGTGGTAGAAAGAGGGAGAACTCTTCCTTGGATAGGGGAAGATTACAGCTGAGATCCTAAAGTGATTTAGGTTGGAGGATTGTAGACCCATAACTACTCCTCTAGTGGCCAACTAGAAGAAAATTGAACTTCTAGATCAAAGGTAGTGAAACCTACCTTATACAGATAGTTGATTGGTTCTCTCATGTATCTAGTAAACACTAGAATGGATAGAGCCTATGAAGTGATTTATTTGGGTACAACCAAGTATGGGTTGAGTTAAGGTGTGGTAGAAAGAGGGAGAAATCTGCCTTGGATAGGGGAAGTATACAGTTGAGATCCTAAAGTGATTCAGGTTGGAGGATTGTAGACCCATAACTACTCCTCTAGTGGCCAACTAGAAGAAAATTGAACTTCTAGATCAGGGGTAATGAAACCTACCTTATACAGATAGTTGATTGGTTCTCTCATGTATCTAGTAAACACTAGAATGGATAGAGCCTATGAAGTGATTTATTTGGGTACAACCGAGTATGGGTTGAGTTAATTTAATTAGGATGGAGTGAGTAGGGAGGGGTACACTGATGCAGATTATCCAAGAAGTATATATGATAGAAAAATCACTTCCAGGTGTTATTTCAGTCTAGGATCAAGAACACTTTCTTGGTTCTACAAGAAACAAAGATCAGTTGTGATGAGTTCTATTGAGGCCAAATACATGGTTGCTAGCTTGGAAACCTGTGAGGCCATTTGGCATTGGAAGCTCCTCATGGGGTTGTTTGATCATGAGTTAGAGATAATTATCATTCACTAAGACAATCAGGGTTGCATCAATCCCTCTGATAAATAGTGTTTCATGACAAGTTGAAACACATTTAGAATACGTACCACTTCATCAGAGATTGTGTGCAGGTGGGGACTATGAAGTTGTAGTACATACCTACAGATGAGTAGGTAGAAAACATCCTAACCAAGGCCTTGATGAAGGGAAATTTTATATTCTTCAGGGATAAGTTGGGTGTTGTGTAAAACACCTTCCTCGCTAGGAGGGGGTGTTGAAATTGTAGCTTGGAAGGTTATTCTACATTGATCAATTTCCATGACATGCATTCAATCACCTAAATTCACTTCTACAGCTCAATTCAAATATTTACGAAGTCTGAACCTTAGGCTAAAGTCAATAATTTAATTATTTAATTTATTAGCCAACTTTTATAAATTGAAAAAGGTTAATGAAATATTAAATTGTGACCATTGATATCAAGAGTGGAGAAGCAATCTAAGCCTTCCATCTCTTTGGAGATTAGGTTAGTCAGTATATGTGAGGGAAATTGAGTTTTTAAGGGTTAATTCAACTTGACATAAGAGAGATTGGGCATTCAACTGAAAATCAAGTTGAATTGATAGAAAAATAGGAACGACAAACATGCTAATGTCAAGAGTAGCTAAAAAGGTGAAAATATCAAGTTGTATAGTCAAGTATTTTTAGGCTCAAATAGGTCAAATTTGTTGGGACCGACAACTAGGCCGTATAGAAATTTCTATGGGACACATGAGTTGTTTTGAGCAGGGACGTACATGGAAAAGACTAAATTTTTTTTCTATTTTAATTAAAAAAAAAAAAAAATGTTCCCTTTTTGTAAACACCATTTTTCATAAATTGAATAGAGCCCAAGTTTGTTTGTTTTCCCACATTAGGTTTCCTTAGTAAAATAATGTCATATTGTTTATGTGTTTGGTTTCATTGGTTTTTTGCTTTTGTTATACATGTTAAGTTAGGAACCCAATGTGTTTGGTGTATAAAAATCAAATGTGAATTTTATTTTCGATTCTGAGCATCTTTTATTGGGCAGTAAATCTGAATATGCGTTCAAAAGAAACTAACAATGAAACCTTGCAAAGTGGGTGCACAACCCCAAATCTTCCATGATGTGATATATGGGATGTTAAGGTGGCAATGCAGCCTCAATACTCCATAATTGTAAGTTATAACATGATTAAATGAACTAAAAACCTCCCCAAGGTAAGGTCGAATCAACATTATTTCACTTTAGGCTAGACATTTAAGGTCAACCTTGAGTATCATCAATTCAATTATAGGCTATACAGGTTCGCTCCAAAACCAAAATATTAAATTATCCCAATTAAATCATCCTTGAAATTGTTGTTGCACATCCATACACACATATATACCATAGCATGATTTCGTTGATGATTTAATCCTTCTCAAAATGAGGTCACCATTTTCACAGATTTGCAGTCAAGATACAAATGATTGTTCCAAATTTTCTTGTACTTCATCATAAAGTATGCTTATTAGGGTATTGGCACAATAAAGTTCTATTTTTTTTAAAATAAAGGTGCCTAAATCCAACACTGTATTTCCATTTTCTACTTTGGAATTTCTCAAATTTTAACCACTTCTTCAGATGATCTTGGAATTGAAGAGGATCACCTCAAAACCTTTTTTCTTGTGTTTATAATTTTGGAAATGTGACCCTACAATTCTTGCAACAAGATAATAATGATTATAAGTTATTCTTTATAAGGTATTAATGCAGGAGTAAGATCTATAGTGATTTGTTGTAGTTTTGATCACAATGACATTCTTAATTGAGTAATTTTTTTCTTAATAACAAAGCAACCTTCCTAGCATGAACAACAAAGTGCTTTATGAAATTTGCTACAAAGATATACTACTCTAAGTATCAACTTGGCTCATCTACTAAATAAATGTTATTAGGCTTACTGAGGCATGATCACAATGCCACTTTATATAATTCTCCATCAGAACAATTCACCACATCTTAATCCTTTAGTTGTTCAAATTGAAGTGATTTTATCTTTCATTGAAAATGGAAGTATCACTACACTGTAAGCCTTGGGATTTTCTGTATAAGTAGCAAATAAAATCCAATAAATAATAAGCTTAGGGTTATGCTTGATAGAAATAGCATATTTGTTTGGCTCAAGTAAGGACTAAGCCACCTTCTTTTTGATACCTTACTTGTGTTTTCTCATATGATGTTGTATCGACTAGAAAATTACAATGAGTTTGGGTCATAGAACCTCATATTATAAAAGGTGTAGACTAAAATTGACTATCATAGCATTAGTATACCCTTGCATTACATCAACACCATCACACATTGAAAACAAGAGAAAATTAACACTTTACCATGAATTTTTCAAGTTGAGTATTTTTTATGTGTTGGCTAATATTAGAAGTCATCCTTCACTTTTTAATTTCAATTGATGCATTATTATCCCCTCATGTCTCCTCTAAAACAATTCATTGAAAAATAAAATCATGATCCACCTCATATCGAAGAATGTCATCATGACAAAATGGTGGCACAAAAAGGTGCTTTAACCTCATTTAGTATTTTCGCCTTTTATTATCTCTTTTGCCACCCTCCATAGTTTAATTTATTTATTTGAGCTCATTCTCAACCAATTTGCTTCTCCTTCTCATATTAAGGTGTTATTCGTTGGCATATCAATATCACTTGTGATTATTTTGAGCCACATCATGTATGATCAATAGAGAGAATCACCTTTAATTACTTGGTTTAATGTGGAAGAAACACCCATTTAATTAAATAAATTTGATGGAGGATCCATTTCCATGCTTTTGCTTTGGATTTTGTTAGCTAGTGCACTTCCTCGGGAGTCACCTAATGTGCCTTTTTTTTAGAATCAAACTCTCATCCTTTTCCCTCCAACTTTGCCTTTATCCTTTTAAGGTAACATTCTATTTATTTTCCTTCAATTTTATGAATATAAGTGGTTTCTCTAAATTGGCCATGTTACAAAAAATCT
>APFE030209361.1:0-25939 GCA_000404065.3 Pinus taeda
ATTAAGTCACTTCTAGGCGAAATTTATAGAAACGATTTCTGGATTTTGGAGATCTCATGCATTCTAGACTCTACACAAAATTTCAAGGCTAGAACACATTCGATGCTACAAAAACTAACAGCTCAGTTGCCTCTCTGCAAATGCACTCACCGGATCTAGAATCCTTCCTCCGACTTCACTGTCTCTGCCCCTCTCTCATTACTTCAATCTCACTGGATCGCTCTCCAGCAATTCATTGCTTCTACTCTGGAAATCGATCTGCTTAAGTGTCACAAGTGATTTCTCCAAGTTCCCATCGACTTCTTCTTATAATCCTCTATTGGAACTCCAACGACCAAGATTAAATCTTAATCGTTGTCTAGGATTAACTTGAATTCGATCCTTGTGAGTTTCTAGAATATTCACACCTTTACTTAATTAATTATGATTAATTAACCATATTTCCTAAGTTTAGACTTAGGAAATATTTAAAAACTAGATAATATTCTACTTAAGTCATTTTTGGGCTGAATTTCTAGAAACGATTTCTAGGTTTTAGAGATCTCGTGTATTCTAGCCTCTCCACAAAATTTTGTGGCTAGAACACACGAGATGCTACAAAAACTAACATATAATGCATCAAAACATCATTAGTTATTAGAATTTCAAAAGTCTCATCTCATATATGTAGATTCCACCCTACATAAATACTCATCTAGAAGGAGGATGGAAACATTCCATTTCTTGACCATTTTAACTTCCTGAATATGCCATTGACCACACTCCAAAATAGACAAGCCTTCAGAAGATCATTTGCATCTTCAGTTCCTTCCCTATATGCACAATGAAAAGAAACATAGTTAAATTTGATTGAATTAATACCTCTTTAAACATGGGCCTTAACGTACAATCTTCTAATCTATAAATATCACGCATCCAATTTATCACATCCATAGAGTGACAAAACATTTGAAGAATTGTGATTCCCTTTTAGCAATGAGGAAAATTAAAAGTTTAGAGGCCAGCAACTTTATAAAATTATTTGTACCTTTATTGAGGCTTGCTTTGAACTTGAAAAAATGGGAACCATTGAGGTGTATGACCCCACTAAAACCAAAGATAGAAGGGATTCCTTTATTGGCCACATCCAAAAAGCACCTCATGTATCAATCGCTTAAAACACTACTCACTTTTCAACTCTTTCCTTTATATTTCAAGGAAAAGTATTCAATATAGATTTACATTGGACAACACATTGTAAAGAAGAAATAGTTTTGTCATCAAATGACATTGCATTTCAAGCAAACTATATTCCCTACCCCCAACCAGAGGAAGAACTTTATACTTGTTTGATGTAGGATTTATACAACAAGATCTTAGGCAACTAATAACAAAATCTCCATTCCAACTGTCTCTAATACCAATAATGTCGCCTATTTCCTTCTAAACTAGAATAGTACAAACACAAGAGATAAGAATACGTTTTATAATCCCCCCTCGAGCTTGACACAAAGGACATTTGCTTGGAAGCCACATTTTAATAAATTTTCTTGGTAATGACTTTTCTTCTTATTACTAACTACATAAAGATTCATTCTTTTAATGGATATTCAATTTCCACACATCTTTCCACCATCATTGAGTTTCAACCACCCTATATTCTACAAAGAGAATTAAATAACTTATTATCGGGAAATGCCTTAGTCGTGTTGAATTTTTGGACTAAATTAGTGCATCCTCATTCTTCATAATTCTCACATGACATATTTTAAGATTAAAATTATATTTTGACCTATTCCTTCTTATTTTTGCCCCTAAAGCCTAGTATCTCACCAGACTTCCATTCTCGACTCCACACTATTGTAAGTTCCTGAGAAGCAACTTGCTTAAGGAAGAATATTATCTCTATGTATTAAAATGACCAAATTAACAAACAACCTAAATCCATTCCCACAATTGACCTAGGGATCTAGCATAATATACATCCTTTCCTCATCCCTAATTTTCCACACAAATCATTGACTAATAAGTGGAAAGGTAACCACTGTAGGCTTTAGACATTGGAGAAATTGTAAATCTATTTTTTAGGATTTTGAATCCGTTATTCAATAGAATTTAGTTTGATGTGCTATTGAAAAACAACCTGATACAAAAATCCCCACGCAATTCAACCTCCATCCACTTTTTGTTGCAACAACTTCAACAAACAAGAAAATATTTTTTAAATCCCACCCATCAACTCATATTTCACGACATTTTTCCACTTAACCAAAGGGATGTCTCATTTTCCCCTTTGTTCGTGCAAAAGAAATCTAAAGCACATTCTCTGCAACTTTTATAACTCTCCCTTGGAAATGTGAGCCATAAACAAGTAATGGATTGGAATGGCTTCTAATTTTGATTTGGTTATTATTAGTCTTCCCACTTGGATAACCACTTATTACACCATACCACACATATTTCTCCGTCTTGACAATAAGCCAATTCCATAATAGTTTTTCTCCAAATAAAACCCTAAATAATTCAATCCATTATTAAAGTTTTATCCATTTAAGTGAAAATCACTAACATCTTCCTCCTCTACTTCAACAAAAGCAATGGTCAATTTATTGAAGTTGACGAACACTCTTATAACTTCTTCTAACTTGAAATCATATCTTCCTAAATGATTCAAATTTATGACGAGAATGAAATGATATACAAATTTATAACCAAAACATAGAGATACAATGAAACTTCACTTCTATTAATAAAAAAAAATGTTGAAATTGTATACAGGCATAATGAAAACAAACTAGCTCGAATGGTGGTAACATATCTTTAAGAATAGATGAAATGGATACACACTTTCACCAAATTGTGTTACAAAGAGACTCAGAGGTATTTTTATCATAAAGAAGCAAGGAGAAACTCTAAACATCAAAAAATCTAATCGTAGGAGTTGAAGTGCCAAAATGCTTGTGGGCTTCGATGGGGTAATTTGGAATTTCAGCCTAACAGGGTTGTAAATTTGGCATATGATCTCTGTTTGGCATGAATGATAACCTATTGGAAAGGTCTATCCACGAAGTACATTTTTTTTTACTACGTCTAGCAGTCAAATACCACTACATGTTTGGTTCCCTAAAGAACATTGTTAAAGGCCTCAAAATGATCTAAAAGTTTAGGACCTAAAAATTGTAGACAAAAACTAATAAAATAAAGAACTGTGCTATGAGCTAGGTGGAAACCAATATCCATCTAAATTAGTAACCATTAAAAAATAATAATAATAATCATTAACAAATAACATATGGGCCACACCTCCACGGGGACTTGGATAAACGGTGATCGAGTGCTCTGTTAAAGCACTCCTTGATGTGAAGTCATCGTTCAATTCCCCACCCCAATTGGGGGGATATATTGGGCATGATGAAGATGTAGTCCCACCAAGCTTACAAAAAAAAATAACAAGTAGATAAAACATAAAATTCTACATAGATTAATGCCTTTAAACATACCTATTATTTTTGCTGCAACTAATAGTATGCCCAACACTTTTGCAATGATCAAGAACAAATATGACAATAAAGGACATCCTTAACAACGATAGGAATCAAAGCCTTTAAGAAGGTCATATATCAATTATAACCCATCCATAAACTTACATATAAAAACTTTTAAATTATTATTTTTAATATTCGCCACAAATGACTTAAGTAAATTGTAGCTTTTATTTCAATAACTATGTGTATTTATTTATTTATGTTAGAAATATAATATAAACTATAAAATTGAACCATAAGAATACATCCAATAACTATATTTTTTAATTACGCCAAAGGTGTTCTATCTGTCGGCCTTCGCTATGCAAACATTGTTCACTCCAGTGAATCACAAGCCCTCGTTTTCGTCCTCCTTTGTCAAGTAAGAAATTTACGCTTGGAATTTTGAGCTTGTCGTCTTGGTTGACCGCAAATGGTAGGCACATTTTTGGTGGCCAACCTTTCTGCTTTGAATAGATCATCCTCTTCGCAAATGGGACTATACCTGAGAACATTCTCTGTTGTCTCATCAGAAGCTAATCCTTGCCAAGAAGAAAGAAGAGGAGCAGAGCAACCCAGTGATGACAATGGTGGTGGATTTTTGAATAAAGAGAGACACGTGACCAGGTTTTTGAAGTTTTTGCTTGGCCACACTGTTATAACTTGACTAATTTAGTAATAATAGGATATAAAGATGGGAAAAGTGTCACATAAAGTGTAACTACTACACAGTTATTACCAATTCTAGTTATTGCATTCGTAGTGGTTCGTATCAAATAAATCATAATTATAAGCATGGGGCTAATAATGATTTCAACATTCTCACAACTGGTGGTGTCTGTTTTATTGAATAATTTTATTGAGGATGCGGTTTTGTGGTCCATTTCAGGAATAATTTCCACGCCATCTTCGATGAGCTTGAGTTTGTTTGATTGGTTGTCGACAACAAGTCGAATTCGACAAACAAGTCCAATTCTATGAAAAGTTGGCTAGAAAGATTATAGAAAACCCTTGAGGATGTAGGGGAGCTTGTGGACGAATGCAATTGTGTGGACATTTTTTTTTCACAACTTTATTGAACGTTATTGATTAGCTCAAAGAATCAAAGGCCTTACCAAAAGGATCAAAGACCTAGAGAAGGACACATCCTTTCTGAGTTTATTGTGTCAAACAGATTGAATGAATGCACCTGAACCTCAAAATCAAAATCAAGTATTTCCCATATCAACGATGGTCAAAAGTACTACTATTGTCTTCTTGACAATCCTTGAGCCATTCACTATTGGAATTGAAATGAATGTAAGAGATATACATCCACTTGTGATGGAAATCGGTGCTATAAATATCATGAAGGTGTTTGGAATCAAGGGAGTTGGTAAAACCCATATGCTACAAAAATTGCTAAAACCATAAATATGCTTCTCCGACACTTTGGGACTCCTTTCCGACCTCTAGAACTGAAAACGCCAATCTTCCTCAGCAAATCGACTTTGCCTCTAGAGGTTACTGTACAGCTTTGCATCAGCCTCACTGTGGTTTACCTACCTCTCTGCAAATGCACTCACTAGATCTAGAATCTTTCCTCTGACTTCACTGTCTCTACCCCTCACTACTTCAATCTCACCGGCTCTCTCTTTGGCATTTGAATGTTTCTACCCCAGAAATCTAATTGTTCATGTGTCTCAAGTGATTTCTCCAAGTGTACATCAACTTCTTATAATCCTTTGTTGCGACTCCAACGACCAAGATTAAATCTTAATTGGTGGTTAGGATTAACTTGAAGTTGATCTATGTCAGTTTATCGAATATTCAGACCTTGACTCAATTAATTATGATTAATCAACCATATTTCCTAAGTTTAGACTTAGGAAATATTTAAAAACAGACTAATAATCTAATAAAGTCATTTCTAGGTGTATTTTCCATAAACAATTTATGTGTTTTGTATATCTCCTGTATTTTAGCCTCTCCACAAAATTTTGTGGTTAGAACACATTCGCTGCTACAAAAAATTAACACTCCCTCTCAGTGAGGAATGTGTTCTAGTGCTCAACTGCACATCCCATGTCAACACCCTGTCTCTGCATCATCTCGTGTCACGATGTTGATGTCTGGTTGTTGCTGCCCACCGATCATTGCACAACTCTAATATATGTTGCATCTGTGTTGCTGCTAACCCTACTGAACTATTGCCAACATTGCCTCTGCATTGTAACTCCCTCTCATTTTTTATTGTTGTAACTAAGAAGCATCCTAAATATTGAATCAATTGTGATCAACATGATGCATTTGTCTCATGAGTCCTACCCATTGTTAGTATTTTCGTTTTCACTGAGTAATTTGAGTTGTTGCTGACTCTATGTTGTGCCAACTACACTACTGCTAACTCTGCATTGCACTCCTCAACATCTACTGCTACTAGTCTTTGCATCTGTCACTCTGCCTCTAACTACATCTGTTGTCACCGATCCATCCTACTACTGAATATTGTGGGCCCCTGTAGCAAGGTATTGATCCATGAGGTGGACCTCCTCAAGGATCTTGCCCAATCTCTGTATCTCTCTTGGGATACAACACCAAATCTCCCCACTTCACTCCTGGAGGTATGTTTGCAAACATGGCAAGGTCTTCCTCCAACTTGGAGAACGACCTATCAATTTCAGCATGAGTTGTTAGCTGGTCATGCTTCTCCTCTTTGTCCTTCTTTCTGAGAGGATACTAGGTACTATAGTGGCCAAACTTGCCACACCTAAAGCACTTGACCTTTGGAAAGTCCTTTTTCTTCTTTCTCTGCTCCGGTTGTCCCTGACTGAGACCCTTCGATGTGAGGGCCACATTTTCCTCCTTCTTCACCTGTTTCGATCCATTGCTACCACTGATGGCGCTCTTAAATAGAGCTCATCTCAACTCCTCCTGCTGTAAATCGACCCACATCTTGTCCCACCTTGGCAAGGTGTCTCTGCCCAAAATTCTTTGGACGAATACCTGCCACTCCTCAGAGACAATGTTTAGTGCCAATCGCACTAGCCCTGTGGGTTGAGGCGTTGTCCCAACAACTGACAACTAGTCTCAGACCTCCTAAATCCTGGTGAGGAAAGAGTATATGCCTTCCCCCTTCTTCATTCAAATGAGCATCAACTTCTCCTCTAAGTATATCTTTTGATGCTTGGAAGTTCCCTGGTACAACGTGGAAAGTATATCCCACATTTCTTTGGTCGTTCCCCATATCACTATGTGTGATACAACATGATCTCGAACACCATCTAGGATCAATCTCTTTGCCTGTGCCATCTCCTTTATGTACTCCTTCTGTTGATCTGCATCCTAGGGTACTACTACCACTACATCAATATATGGCTTCAGGCCATATTCATCTAGAAGGAAGGACGTCCTTACCTTACTGATGACATAGTTGGAAGCTCCATCCAACTTGTCTTGATCACGAAGTCCATTAGTGGTCATCTCAACAAATGTCGAAAATATCCTCTTCCCTTCTACTCAGTTGTTAATCAGCTCTTCGCACTCCATTATGGAGTGAGAGACTCTTGTCACAACAATTGTCGATCTGCAAGGGAAATCAAACTTCTTGAGACTAGAAGTTCCCTGAGGAAAATTTTCCCTCAGTGTGTGCTCTTCTTCCTTCCACCCAATGCTAGCTATGCTATAGAAAACTGTTTCAAAACTAATGCATCTAACTACTGATCTTCTCTACAAAAATATTGGGTTTCTCCCTCTACGGTTGGAATCCCTCAATCCAGCGAGATCGAATTGTTTTGTCCCTCACTCATAAAAATAGAATCTCCTTGAGAAACTCGGTCTCTCGGCAAAGTGACTACTCCACCTCTGGGGTTTCGATCTAATGCCCACATTGATCGATGAAACTCCTTTTTTCTATGCTACTAAGCTCTTCAACTGATCAACTGTGCTCTGATACCATGTGAAAATTCTGAAACCCAGAATCCTATTACAGTAACTGGAAATCATTCTCCTAATTTTTAATTAAATTTAACAATTTATTTACTGTTTCCTCCAACAAATACTGAATAACTCACACTATAATCTACACAATAAATCTACGAAAGAATAAATGTTGGAATAAATTCTAGCACACATACATAAAATAACACAGTTATTTTTGGACCAATGTCTCCGGAAAAACCCAACTTGGGAAAATCGGTGTAGCAGCTAAAGGTTTTAATATTAAGCAACACTAAAATAATTTGAGTATAATTGCATGTTGAAACTGGCAATCCTTCAGAGAAATACTGGCAAAAATTTGGAGAGGAATTTTCCTAAGTCCCCACAAACAATTTCTTGACACCACTTGCCTTTAGAAATTTTGCATTCTGAGGCATTGTGTTAGTCTCTACGTTGCTCTACATAGCTTGCTGGATGACTCGCCTTCTGTTAGATTATGATGAAGTCATTTTGCCTTATGCTGACCAGAAAGACACTTTTTTGGCACTCTGGGACTCCTTCTCGACCTCTAGAACTGAAAACGTCAATCTTCCTCACCAGATTGACTTTGCCTCTAGAGGCTACTTCGCAGCTCTGCGTCAGCCTCACTGTGGCTCATGTGAAAATTTGGAAACCCGAATCTTATTGCAGCAACTGGAAATAATTCTCCTAAGTGTTAAATTAATTTTTAACAATTTATTTACTATGTTCTACGGTAAATACTGAATCAATCACACTGCAACCTACACAAATAAAATCATGGAAGAAATACTAGCACACACACATAAAATGACACAGTTATTTTTGGACCAATGTCCTTGGAAAAACCCAATTTGGGAAATCTATGTAGTAGCTGAGGGTTTTTATTATTATGCCATGGTGAAATAATCTGAGTACAACAGGATGCTACAACTAGAAATCTTATAGAGGAAAACTAGCAAGAAATGTCTAGTGAGAATTTTCTCACTCCATAGGGAAATCTGAGCTCTGACCTTAGCTCAAATTGAGCCGTCCAAACTGGCTTTGCGCAACTACTACATCACCCTAGTGCAACCACTTATGCACTCAGCTCGAACTAGCTTCTCCTTAAGTCATCTAGTCTGTTGATGTCTAGGAGAATGTCTCTCCTAGCCTCTGGAACCTCTGCCCAGCTTCTGGCACTGAAACTTTGTTTTTCCCAAGCATAATTGAAATTTCCTCTAGAGGGTATTACGCTACTCTGCGTTAGCCTCACTGTGGCTCACTTGCCTCTCTGCAAATGCACTCACCAGAACTGGAATCCTTCCTTTAGCTTCATTTCCCCTACCCGTCTCTCACCACTTTGATCTCATTGGCTCTCTCTCCAGCAACTGACTACTGCTACTCTGGAAATCAATCTGCTCATGAAATCGAACTGTTGAAATGATCTCTCCAAGCCCCGTCAACTTCTTCTTATAATCCTTTGTTAAGACTTCAATGACCAAGATTAGATCTTAATCGATGGCTATGATTAACTTGAAGTCGATCCATGTGATTTTCTAGAACATTCACACCTTGATTTAATTAATTTTGATTACTTACTCATATGCTCTAAGTTTAGACTTAGGAAATATTTAAAAACTTACTAATAATCTAATTAAGTCAGTTCTAAATGGAATTTCCATAAACGATTTCTGGGTTTTGGAGATATCATACATTCTAGACTCTCCACGAAATTTCAAGTCTAGAACACATTCGATGCTACAAAAACTAACAACTCACTTGCCCCTCTACAAATGCACTCGCCGGATTTGGAATCCTTCCTCCGGCTTCACTGTCTCTGCCCCTCTCTCACTACTTCAATCTCACTGGATCTCTCTCCAGCAATTGACTGCTTCTACTCTGGAAATCGATTTTCTTAAGTGTCTCAAGTGATTTCTCCAAGTGCCCATCGACTTCTTATAATCCTCTGTTGGAACTCCAACAACCAAGATTAAATCTTAATCAATGGCTAGGATTAAATTGAAGTCAAATCATGTGAGTTTCTAGAATATTCACACCTATACTTAATTAATTCTGATTAATTAACCATATTTCCTAAGTTTAGACTTAGGAAATATTTAAAAACTGGATAATAATCTAATTATGTCATTTCTAGGCGGAATTTCTAGAAACGATTTCTAGGTTTTGGAGGTCTCCTATATTCTAGCCTCTCCACAAAATTTTGTGGCTAGAACACACCAGATGCTACAAAAACTAACATAGAATATGTCGTTGACCACACTCTAAAATAGACAAGCCTTCAGAAGATCATTTGCATCTTCATTTCCTTCCCTATATGCACGGTGAAAAGAAACATAGTTAAATTTGATTGAATTAATACCTCTTTGAACATGGGCCTTAACATACAGAATTCTAATCTATAAATATCATGCATCCAATTTATCACATCCATAGAGTGACAAAAAATTTCAAGAATTGTGATTCCCTTTTAGCAATGAGAAAAAATAAAAGTTTAGAGGCCAACAACTTTATAAAATTATTTGTACCTTTATTGAGGCTTGCTTTGAACTTGACAAAATGGGAACCATTGAGGTGTATGACCCCACTAGAGCCAAAGATAGAACGGATTCCTTTATTGGCCACATCCAAAAATGCCCAAGCACCTCATGTATCAATCACTTAAAACACTACTTGCTTTTCAACTCTTTCCTTTATATTTCAAGGAAAAGTATTCATTATAGATTTACATTGGACAACGCATTGTAAAGAAGAAATAGTTTTGTCATCAAATGACATTGCATTTCAAGCAAACCATATGCCCTAACCCACAACCAGAGGAAGAAATTTTTACTTTTTTGATGTAAGATTTATACAACAAGATCTTAGGCAACTAACAACACAGTCTCCATTCCAACTGTCTCTAATACCAATAATGTTGCCTAGTTCCTTCTAAACTAGAATAGTACAAACACAAGAGATAAGAATATGTTTTATAATCCTCCCTCGAGCTTGACACAAAGGAAATTTACTTGGAAGCCGCATTTTAATAAATTTTCTTGGTAATGACTTTGCTTCTTATAACCAACTACATAAAGATTCATTTTTTAATGGCTATTCAATTTCCACACCTCTTTCCACCATCATTGAGTTTCAACCACCCTATCTTCTATAAAGAGAATTAAATAACTTATTGTAAAGAAATACCTTAGTCATGTTGAATTTTTGGACCAAATGAGCCCATCCTCATTCTTCATAATTCTCACATGACATCTTTTAAGATTAAAATTATATTTTGACCTATTCCTTCTTATTTTTGTCCCTAAAGCCTAGTAGCTCACTAGACTTCCATTCTCAACTCCACACTATTGTAAGTTCCTGAGAGTCAACTTGCTTAAGGAAGAATATTCTCTCTAGGTAGTAAAATGACCAAATTAACAAACAACCTAAATCCATTCCCATAATTGACCTAGGGATCTAACATAATATACATCTTTTCCTCATCCCTAATTTTCCACACAAATCATTGACTAATAAGTGGAAAGGCAACCAATGTAGGGTTTAGACATTGGAGAAATTGCAAATCTATTTTTTAGGATTTTGACTCCGTTATTCAATATAATTTAGTTTGATGTACTCTTGAAAAACAACGCAATACAAAAATCCCTACGAAAAATTCAACCTCCATCTATTTTTTGTTGTAACAACATCAACAAACAAGAAAATATTTTTTAAATCCCACCCACCGACTCATATTTCACGACATTTTGGCACTTAACCAAAGGGATGTCTCATTTTCCCCTTTGGTCGTGCAAAATAAATATAAAGCACATTCTTTGCAACTTTTATAACCCTCCCTTGGAAATGTGAGCCATAAACAAGTAATGGATTGGAATGACTTCTAATTTTGATTTGGTTATTATTAGTCTCCCCACTTGGATAACCACTTATTACACCATACCACACATATTTCTCCGTCTTGATAATAAGCCAATTCCATAATAGTTTTTCTCCAAATAAAATCTTAAATAATTCAATCCATTATTAAACTTAACGAGGTTGTAACTTTGGCATATGATCTATGTTTGGCATGAATGATAACCCATTGGAAAGGTCTATCCAAGGAGTACATTTTTCCTGACTACATCTAGCAATCAAAGACCACTACATGTCTGGGTCCCTAAAGAACATTGTTAAGGGCCTCAAAATGATCAAAAACTTTAGGACCTAAAAATTGTAGACAAAAACTACCAAAATAAAGAATTGTGTTATGAGCTGGGTGGCAACCGATATCCATCTAAATTAGTAACCAATAAAAAATAAATAAAAAAGTATTAACAAATAACAAATGGGTCAGACCTCCATGGGGTCTTGGATAGACGATGATCGAGTGCTCTGTTAAGGCGCTCCTTGATGTGAAGTCACTAGTTCAATTCCCCACCCCGATCGGGAAATATATTGAACATGATAAAGATATAGTCCCACCAAACTTAAAAAAAAAATAACAAATAGATCAAACATAAAATTCTACATAAATTAATGCCTTTAAAAATTTCTATTATTTTTGCTGCAATTAATAATACGCTCAACACTTTTGCAATGATCAATAACAAATATGTAAGAGCTATCCATCCACTTGTGACAGAAACTGGTGCTATAAATATCATCAAGGTGTTTGGAATCAAGGGAGTTAGTAAAACCCATCTGCTGCAAAAATTGCTAACTAGTGAAGGCGTCCATGAGACATCTGGGGACTTGGTAATTTGGATGACCATTTCCCAAAATCCTATAGTTTAAAAGCTACAGGTTTTGTTGTGCCGACAAATTTATTTGGATTTGAAAATTATGCATTCCTCAGAGATAAGAAGTTCTTGATGATTTTAGATGATGTATGATCTAGAGGTGAAAGAATTCTGGAGCAATTAACTGGGTTTCATGACTCAGTTGACAGGAAATTTATCATCTCAATTCGTGATCACAGTGTCCTTCGAAGGATGGGAGCCAATTATATAATCAGGGTTGAACTTTTGGCAGAGGAACAAAGTTGGGAAATGTTTTGCCATTATGCTTTTCGGGGTTGTGAAGTGGAGGAAACTGCCTCATCCATTGCTAAGGAATGCAAGGGGATTCCTCTTGCTATTAAGACCATTGTGGTAACAATGGTAGGAAAAGGAGATCATCGACAGTGGAGGCTATTAGAAATACAAGCACATTTTTTTATTCGACTCGTCCACAGGCCTAAACAATTTTGTATTGGATTCCCCAAATATTCGGGAATTGGAAGGATGTGGGTGTGGTCAATTTTTTGACCCCAATGTCAGTCAGATCCCCGATCCCCGAATATTCGGGGAATCAGCAATCGAATTAACCTCAGGGCTATTAACCATGTTTTCTTTGTTGTGTTGCTTTGCCAAAAGATGAGGAGATCAATACAAAATATTTCATACAACTCTGGATTGCTGAAGGATTACTGGGGAGTGCCACTGCCAATAGGAGATGCTCGTACGTAGAAGAGATTGGGCGACATTACTTATTCATTATTGTTTGATTGACATCGCCATAAAAGACATGGAAGGACGTCCAGTGAGTTGTAAGATGTATGTCGTGCTAAGAGACATCGTTATTTACATTGTTGAAGAAGAAGAAAGATGTCTGTTCAGAGCGAGTATGGATTCCAACAACCTTCCAGTGCACCTGTTCCAGGGTCGTAGAAGAATATCACTGGTAAGAAACAACATCAACCCATTTCCTGAAAGGTTTCGTTACCCAAAACTAGGCAACAACATATGTTTAAAATAGGTTTTGTATGAATCCCTAACAAAACCTTTGGTGCTTGAAAATATTTATCTCTGTTGTACCAATTTAGAGTCATTGTCGGAATCTACAGGCAGCCAGAAAAACCTTGTGAGCTTGAAATTGTCACGAACAAATATCACAAGGCTTCTGAGGTCTGTGAAGAATCTCAGAAGGCTTCAGATAATTGATCTCTCTGGGTGTTGGAAGTTAGAGCACCTGCCTTCTATGACGGATAGTCTCAAACATATGGAGTACATGAATTTGAGTTGGGGTTGGAATTTAAGATATCTCCCACGTTGCCTCTCTGAGCTCACTTCTATCTTGGGGGCATGAGCAACGTGCTTGTGAAGAAAACTTAAGATTGGGCGAGCATAAAATGCGCATATCCGATCTCTGCAAGATGTTTTTCTTTTTTCTACGTTAAGATTGACCTAAGTATCCACGGGGATTTGAACCGGTGACTTATCGCAAGGAGTGCCTTAACAGCGCACCCATTCACCGTCAATCCTTACAAACACATCAGCATTGTTGAGCAATTAATAGGAATTTTTATGGAAATGAGAACCCTCTGATTGAACATGAGAAAGTTAGAAGCTCTCCCAGAAGGCATGAGAGGTATGGCGAATCTGGGATACTTCAGCTTTCTACTGGGGATCTGCAACAACTTCCAACTTGGATTTCGCACCTTAAAAATCTCAGGTGGCTTGAATTATCGCATTGCCAGAATATTAAGCAGCTTCCCCGGCTGGAGAGGATGCCCCAAATGTGGCGCCTGCAAATTGAACATTGCTCCAATCTGAGAGAATTGGTTCCAACTTCGTATTTGCAGATGCCTTTCCGACTCTAGAGGTGTTGTGGTTAGGGACTAGATAAACTGGATAAACTACCAGCATTAGAGTCGGTGTCGATGGCCAGACTTTCCGTGTTGAGAATTATTTGATGTGATAATATTAGGAGGTTGCCTGAGGGAATCGACAAGCTAACCAGTTTGAGGATTTTGGATTTAAATCATTCTAGTGAATTGATAAGGAGTCATAGGGAATCACAGGTAGATACAGGAACATCTGAAAGTTGGCAGAGGATCTGTCATCTCCCTCTGCACATTCATTTTCACACGGACTCTTGTGCACAAACTTCATTTATAGATTGCAACGACTAGAAGTCACTAACCATTTCATTGAAAGTCCATAAAACTCGCTCCAATAATCCATGTAATTGGTTTTGTAATATCACAGTCAAAATTCCGAAAAATAGCCCTAGATTTAATAGGAATAAATGTGAAAGTTATGTGGATTGACGTTTTGCATTGAATTACCCTAAGATTTCTTAGGACCGAAGCCTACCTATTCAAAATCGCACATTACACACAAGACACCTAATGCATTGGGTACTCAAATTAATAATTTTGTTAAAGTTTTAACATTATTAAGTTAGTTTAAATAATCATTAAACAATGTTAAGGGGTTTAACAACAACAGAATTACGCCGAAGGAGTTTATCTCTGAGGGTTTTGGCTCTGCAAACACTGTTCACTCGAGCGAATCAGAAGCCCTTATTTTCTTCTTCGTCGAGTAAGAATTTTAACCGTGGAAAGAGTTTTGCTCTTGTCTTGCTTGACCACAGATAGCAAACACGTTTTTGGTGGCCAACCTTTCACTTCGAATAAGTCATACCATGATCCTCTTCGCAGCTGGAACTGTACCCAAGAACATTCTCCGTCGTCTCATATGAATCTAATCCTCGCCAAGAAGTAAGCACCGAAGGAGCAGAGCAACCAAGCAACAACAATGGCGGTGGACTTCAGAATAAAGATAGATACGCGACCAATTTTTTGGAGTTTGTGTTGGCGACATTGTTAATGGGCAGTTTTTCTTTCCACTTCTATAGCATTATAAATGTTATCTGATATGAGAGGGGAATAGCCATCGCTCTCTGAGTAACAACACATGGAGAGAAAAGCGACCGTGGAAAAGGTACTCCATGACTATTCCCCTCACATATCAGATAACATTTATAATACTATAGAAATGAAAATAAGAACTACCTTGTTACTATGACTTCTGCCATCTGCTTATGCTTATTACGATTCATTGATTTATATCCGTGAATTTGTACTCTTACAACGTTACTGCCATCCATTTTAATGGAAATGCATGAAACTTTGTGTCCGTGAATTTGTACGGTTACAACGTTATTCCCATCCATTTTAATGAAAATGCATGAAACTTTGTGTGACGAGACAAAATACATCAATATTTTCCATCTTGTTACGATATTCTTTAAATATTTTGCCGACACATTTGTCCTCTTACGATGTTATTTCAAGTCGTTTTAATTGAAATGCATTAAACTCTTTGTAAAGGGGCAAAATCCATTCATATTTTCCATTTAAACCTAAGGCCAACTATAGAGTGAATAATGCAGCTTCAAAGGCTAAAAAGCACTGCTATACATGATCAACACTAATAGAGTGAGGTTGAACAAGAAAACAATGTTATAGCCCACCAAGACTAAAAGAATGAGGTTCAATAAGTTTCAAATATTTTAAAAAATGTCTTAGAGTTTTGTTTCGGTAACTTCTTGCCAGGAAGGGATATCAGAAAAAAAAAGGGAGAGTTGCATGTTTGATTGGGGATTTTAGGAACTCCGTAAAGTAGTGTCAAGTGCTCGCAGAAATTTGTATCATGGGTCAAGATCTGCATTTCGCCACGACCGACACTTCAATTTTTACGATATGTTTATGTTCTTGGCTTTTTGAGCTTTCAACGTTCTTTACACCTCTCTATGTAATTGCCAGTTTTAATAGTTTTACATCTAATAGTCATGTTTTCTTTTAAATCCTAATGGTCCAATAATTTAGTTGTTGAAATTAAATATATCTATACAATCTATATAAAAAAATGGCTCCATAAAATATATATATATATATATAATATATATATATATATATATATATATTATATATATATATATATATATATCTTATATGAGGACCTCACTTGAGCACAGGTTGTGGAACTTAAGCAATCCAAAGAACAAGTTATGGCAGAACGATAGGCATGGAAATGGGTGTTATCAAGAATCTTTGGGCAATTATTCAAGACTCCTCCACACCTAGGTGGGAACCCTGAACTGGAGGTTCCAAATGACGGGCCCGCTTGGGGAGATGACAAGGTACATACATTTCTATTCACTATTAGAATGGAAATGGATCTTTCTGGTCATCGTCAAGACTTTTGTATGATGCTCTCGAATCAACGAACTTCCTCTTCGTGACCGAGACTACGAGCCCAATTCGACCTCTCTCAGAGATTATAGGTTACCATTGGTTCTAAGTTTGCAGGTAGGAGACGAAAAGATCATGAGGGGTCAGAGGATTAAGTGGAGTTGTTTGTTTGGCTAGTGACTAACTCCGGAACAAGGTATCTTTGGCAGCCAAAAATGAGTTTACGAAGTTTATGTGGATTCAGATTAGCGTCGAGGTCTCTCCTCCGAGGGATATCTACATTGCAGTCTGTTACTTTCCCCCAACCTCTTCACCATTTTCCATCCATAATGGCTCAAATGAGGACCTCTTTATAGACTTGTACATTGACATCACCTAGTACTATACTAACGGGGAAGTCATCCTCCTAGGTGACTTCAATGCTCGTATCAGAGATCTCCATATCCTTCTCCACGATCGATCAAAGGATGTGTTTTATACGCAAGGGATAGATCCAGATTCAGTAGGGCTTCACCAAATGTCCAATGATGCTTTGGGGCCACCACAGTTTATGGTAAGCATCTATTGTAGTTAGGGGAATCACAAGAGTTGTTGATTTTAACGGTCTCCCCTGTTTCCTAGACTCCTGCTTTTTCACATGTCAACCATATGGCGGGGTGCGAGTGTAGTTGATTATGTCCTTGCTAGCCAGAACTTGCTCCCTTTTATTCACCATCTCTCAGTCTCCCCTATCCTTCCTTGCTAATCATGCACTTCTTTCCTTCTCTCTCCGGTTTGACCCTCCCCTTTCACCCCATCCTTCCCCTTGGGGCCCACCTCGAACCACCTTTCGATCTGATGAAGGCGACCCTGACATCTTCTCCTCTACCCTACGCATGATGCTCCCATCAGAGACCCAATTTTCCTTTCTTGTTTATGCTTCCACTAAATACGCTTGTCTTTCATTTTCCATTTGGGAAGCAACACTCAAATCCTTCCCCCACTCCACTCATTCCACTTCCATCTCCCCAAAAGTTGATCTTGCCCCATGAACAAATGGTACAATGACAAATGCAAGACTCTACATCAAGAACTTCGATATGCTTTCACCCACTCTCAAACCTTCTACCCTGACCTCAAAGCTTCTTATCATCATCTCCTTTATCGCAAGAAACAACTCTTTGTCTCTCATAGAAGACGAGAACTTTCTGCTCTCCTTGCCCACTCTCCTAAACAATTATGGTGTACCATCCTTCCCCGATGCTCCCCTCTTCCATCTGACCTCAACCCTACATCCATGTTCTCTCACACTTCAAACCTTTATGATATTTCGGGGAAGGCCCAAATTCATGTTACCTCTACACCTACCTATTCTCATACAAAGATATTAGAGAGCCCATTTGGGTGATGAACAATAAGAAAGCATTCGATTAGGAAGGCTACCAAGCAAATTTCTTTAAGCACAATTTCCGTGCTTTGGTTAGTTACTTGGCTGATCTCTTCGACCATGTAGTTTGTGAAGGTTTTCCACTGACATGGTCACACCACATCATCCATTTGATCCACAAATCATGTTCCAACTCAAATCCCAATAACTACAAAATGATTATGTTGGGCCGCACGTTCTCGAAGTTGTATGTTACTATTCTACAAAGGAAGCTCTTAGTGACCTTGAGAAGGGACAACTAAGAGCTAGGATACAGGTAGGTTTGCGACTGGCTAATCAAACCATTGACCACATCTTCACCCTTTGCGTCGTGATTGAGGAGGCATGACATCGCTCTTTGAAAGTCTATTGTTGTTTCGTAGATTTTTTTTAAAGCTTTTGACTCGGTTCCAAGGGAAGCCTTACTCCAGAGACTCAGAGATATTGGTATCTTGATGACCCTATTGACATGAGTTTGTCCTTGGTTGTCTTCACATGGCTCATGGAATGTCTAATTTCATCTGTAGCGCTATTGGGATTAAGCAGGGTTGTTCACTCTCCCCTACCCTGTTTGAGATCTATATTGATGAGTTGGAGGCATTTCTACACGATCATATCCAGGACATCGATGGATGCCTTCTTCACCATGTTTTGATATATATATTTTACTCTTTGTTCACAATGTGGTCCTCCTCTCCTCATCCTTGTAAGGATTACAGAGGCAACTGGATGACTTAGCTCTGTTCTGCGATCTTCGACAATTGACAGTAACCTGGGTAAACCAAGGTTATGATCTTAAATGGGGTGAAGAGAACTTCAAACCTTCACTTCCTATTCAAAGGGGAGGAGGTTGAGATCACCAACACATATACTTAATTGGGGTGCGATTCTCAGGTCCCCGCTTAAGTTTGCAACCAACGCTTTAGCCTTGGATCCACAAAGGATATGGATCCTTAACCCTTCTTGAGAGACAGTGCTTTCGACATCACTTCTAGGACATCTCGTCCAAGATGAACCTCATTGACACCTTGATTCGTCCCACTATTCTATATGGCTAAGAGATTTGGGGGCCGTCTTTACTTGAGTGAGATTGGGCTTTAGCTGAGAGAGTCCAAATTCTTCTTCTCTGCCACGTCATTAGATGCAAACAGACAATACCTCAACATATCATCCTTGCAAACTTTGGAGCTCAGCCCTTTCGGCTTGAGATGGTCTTCTGATTGGTCTCATTCTTGCATTGTGTTCGAGGCTTTGTAGACTTGATAAAGAGTAGGGACTAATATCCTTACTTGGCATATTTTTCTTCTGAGACTATTGCCCGTTCTCCTCCCTCGTGTTGAGCTAGTGGTTGGTTTACAAGAGTTTCAGATCTCTTAGAGTCAATGGGTATTCAGTTAGATCGTTTCCCCCCTTTTTGATATTCCTCAGATGCTCCTCGTCACCTTCTACCTACTAGACAGGCGTTGAACAAGATCATCAGGGAGGACATATACAAGTGTTTCATCTAAGTCACTTGGGTCAATCCTCAAGGAGGGTTACGCCCAAAGATGACCTCCTATGTTAAGCACTTCTTGGAGTTGAGAGAAGAGCTCAGTGTTCGACCCCATTATACATTTCGCCACTAGATGCATGCTCTTCACATTCCTCTAGGCTAGTTCAGAGTAGGTTCTCATAGACTTCGGGTAGAGATGGACCACCAGATTGATAAATGAGACAAAATCTGCCAGGGATGTCATTTATAGGAAGTGGAGACTGAGGTACACTTCATTTTTGGATGCCTTGTCTACTACGAGATCAGAGGAAGGTTCCATTGTTTGTTTGGAGATTCTCAGACCCTCGCCGACTTTTTCAGGGATCCCGATCATAAATGTTTGGCCCTATATATGCAGGAGCCTCTCAGGTTCCGAGCCCATATTCTTCAACCTCCCATAAGACCAGACCCCATACAGAGGATCACGACATTTTTGAGGGTACTACCTTCAGACAGGGGCACCAAGAGACCAATTGATACCAGTTCATATCCAGACTCTAGATGAGTGAGGATCTGTGGGACCTCACCTTGCCACACGAGATTTCAACAACAAATTCGTCTCAGATCTATTCTTGGGAGACAAACTAGGTCCTCCAAACTTCAACAGTGCACGAACTCCCCCAAGGAACGATTTAGTGGACAATTCGCACTTTCCACTGGTCCTTCATTGAGCCAGCAGAGTTTGTGGAGTTTTCTTTAGTGTTCTATATTAGGAGAGATGGGTTTGATCCTTAGACCCATTAGCTCCTTGTTCTTCTCTCCACAATATTCCATACATTGTATCTTTTATGTTCGTGCATTGTACTTTTTATATTCATGTATTGTATGTAGACATCATTATACTCATTAATCCCTTTGACCTACTTTATGGTCAATAATTACACATAAAAATTATCTTATTAAAAAAAAACCATAATATTCACCAATCATGTTCACCTTCCACCGGTTGAAAAGTTGTTTTCAAGACAATTCGCATGAAATACAAAAAACCAGAAGTACGGTGGTAGGAGGAAAGAGAGCCAGGGAAACGGCAAACGCAGTAATTAATCTCGAGGCTCCAAGGCCACCCCTTCGACGTCACGGTTTCGAATCACAGCGCTTCGGTTTTCCTGCGGTCGTCTCGGGGTCCCTACTGAATACGGCCCCGGCGGTTTCGAAAGCCCGACGTTGAACTGGACTGAGTTGTACAGCTTTCGAATCCATGGACGGAAGTGGCTTCTAACCAGGAAGAAAATGCTGCCAAGGGGCAGCGAACTGCTGTTTTGGTGCAACGCAATGGGAGCAAGTCTACCGGAAGTACGGGGAGTTAAAAAGCCATACAAATCTCATATCTCCCACACGTCTGCAGACTCCAATAGCGATCAACATATGTTTCGTAGCTGCGGGCTCTGGTATTTCCAATTCTTTATCTAATATTTATCATGAACTTTTGCGTCCGGCACTTGGTGTTGCGAATGCGGGGGATTCGAACTTAGAACCTCTCTGTTTATAGTATTTTTATGTCATTAATATTTCTCTTCGTCGGAATGTTTCTGTATAAAGGATGTTACTCTAAAAATCAGCAAGTGTTTAGAATTTTAACTGTTTTAAGGGAATGTGATTTATGTTAACCAGCTGCGTAGATCCCCAGTTACTGTTAAAATGCTAAAGTAGTTTCAGGGCTTGTAATAGTTTTGAATGCCAGTGGTTTCGACAATTCTTGGCGGGAAGCAGTTTTGATTTCTTTTAGGTTCTTAAACCACGTTTAATGGGAAACAGTGACTTGCAGACTGGGGTGTAGATAGTTAATTTTGGTCAGATAAATGAGGCAAACTAGGTTACATGAGCTCTCCAGAGGAGTTGGGAGTCGATTTGTAAGGATGTCAATTTATGTTAGGGTTTATGATGTCCTGAATGAAACAGTGACTTGCAGACTGGGGTGTATATAGTTAATGTTGGTCAGATAAATGAGGCAAACTAGGTTACATGAGCTCTCCAGAGGAGTTGGGACTCGATTCGTAAGGATGTCAATTTATGTTAGGGTTTATGATGTCCTGAATGAAACAGTGACTTGCAGACTGGGGTGTAGATAGTTAATGTTGGTCAGATAAATGAGGCAAACTAGGTTACATGAGCTCTCCAGAGGAGTTGGGACTCGATTTGTAAGGATGTCAATTTATGTTAGGGTTTATGATGTCCTGAATGCCCCGGGAATTGTTCGAGTAATTTTGGCGGGAATCGCTAAAAATTTTGGATTTCATTTGAGGTTTTTCAACGTGTTTGTTCGGTCGAAAATGTTGACTTGTAGATTCTAGTTTAGATAGCCAATGTTGCTCTGTCAGAGATGGCAACCTTAGTTATGTCAGGTTTCCAGAGGAGTTAGGGCGCGGTTCAAGCTAAACTTTGTCTCCCCGGCTGTGGCTTAACTCGTGATCTGCCGGTCTACCAAGGGGATAAAAAATGGGGAACCCATCCCCACTTCTCGGTTACTTTTATTAATATAAATTGATGAGTATTGTACTAATGCAAAAATGGGGAACCCATTCCCACTTCTCGGTTAATTTTATTAATATATATTGATGAGTATTGTACTACTGCACTGTCGAGATGAAAATGAAAACAAATTGAGAGCATAGGCATGACAAGAAATGGAAGTCATGGCTAGGTTTTTTGAACATAGGTTCAAACTATTCGGGCTGGTTATATTGGGTGAGCTGGGAAATAATATGCATTATAAAAATAGTGAATAATTTATTTTATGATGACTCTCTTTGTTAATATAGTGCCACCCACACCTATTTATCCATGCCATTGGCATCCATGTCTGACTGTAGCACAATGTCTGGAGCTACTTTTGGATGTTGAGGTTTTACAAGTGGTTGCTATTTTGTAAGCATTGTGCCTTCTCTTTAATGCTGCGTGTTGATGTTGAGGAGCCAAGCTGATATAAGGAACACCTCAATCAAAGAACAATTTGAGCTTGACTTGCAGAATAAGTGGTGGAATAGGCCACCTAATAACCATAATAATGATCTGTTTGTCTTGACTTGCAGAATGAGTGGTGGAATAGGCCACCTAATAATCATAATAATGATCTGTTTGCCTTGGGTTTGATACTAGTTCAACCTAATCATTTGATTTTATTATCTAGTCGTTATGTTATTCACACATGTATGTCCTTTAAATGTTGAACTCATATTTTTTTGGGTGAATAAAGTGGTGTTTTAGTTTGTGAACTTGATCCAGGCCAATTTTATTAGGAAAGTTTTCTTTGAGCCAGTCTGCCAGTTTTTGTTGAGTAAAAACTCTTTATAAGTACATACTATCTATATTTAATAATACGAAACATTTTTGGCAAAGAAAAAAGAAACTTTGAAATATTTAATGTTTAATTGCTGTGGATCAGTTAAAGCTGTTTAATGTTTAATTGATGTGGATCAGTTAAAGCTGTTTGTGTTCACTAGTCTTCACATAATCCCGACCCTTTAACGCTCAAAAATATTAAAAAAACCACTTAAAAAGATGAATGGGTTGGTTATATCATTACAAAGTCGTGTCTAACTTACATTAGGTCGACCTGGTTTTGTAAATTTTAAACCAACATGGTATCACGTAGGAAAATGTTTTCTCATAGATGTTCGTGAATAAGGTTGTCAGCATAATGTTTTCTCATAGATGTTCGAGAATAAGGTTGTCAACAAAGAACGCTGGTTTGCTTATAAAAAAATTAAATTCATGTTTGATTTTTCTGTATCACATAGGAAAATGTTTTCCCATAGATGTTCGAGAATAAGGTTGTCAGCATAATGTTTTCTCATAGATGTTCGAGAATAAGTTTGTCAACCAAGAATGCTGGTTTGCTTGCCAAAAAAATTGAATTCATGTTTGATTTTCTCCTTCCCAAGTGTGTTGGATTATTTTTGCCAATGTTTATAATAGGATTGAATTTGACATTCAGATTTATAGGTAACTATTTGACATTTGGATTTACATGTGACTTTTTCCGTGTTAGAAGGTTATTTTGCTTTGTTGCTATTAAAATGATATAATTGGATTTTAATTTTTGCTCTGTTAAAATGATAAAGTAGGAAGAGGATTTTGCTTTCCAAGATTTTTTGTTTTTTGAGTTTTATCTAATAGTCAACAACTATTACATATTAGATCTAAGACTTTTGTGATCCATAATGTAGAGAACAGTCTTTCAGATTAATTATATTGTAAGGATTGGGTTAACGTTCAGACCAACTAATGTGGTTCATCCTCAGGACAATGTGAGAAACCATTAGATGAAGATCTGAGAGAATAAATGACAGGGATGCATCATTGTTTAGGGTAAGCCGTTCAAAATTAGCCGTTGGTGAAATAAAATTATTTAGGAATATGTGATGAAGAGATGTTTATTAAATTAACTAGTATTTAGTTAGAAAAAAGTTGTTATGTAATAATTAACTATTTAATATCGAAATTGTAATTAATCAATTCAAATAATAAAATAATCTAAGAATAACTTATTTACATAATATTATTAGTTAGAGTTAACCTATTCAATGTGAATTAGGTAGAAAAATATTATATATGTTATATCTTTGTGCATTTAAATTACTTGTGCATAAATCAACATGATTCTTTGTAAATACATTTCTTTGATGAATTTAAGGAAGAGTTTCCTAATATTACCATATATGAGAATCCAAAAATAACACTGGATCCATCCATTTAAATAAAACATAAAACTAGGAATGCAAAGCATGTTAGGATTCTCCTGCAATGTATGTCTTAATCTCTTTTCCTAAAATTTGTAGGTGTTTTGGCTAATTTACGTTGATGTAGTTATTGTTTTTCAAGAAATTTATGGTGATAGCAATAATCTCTTTTTGAATTGTTGTTATACTTCTAAGTTTGAGAAATTTATGTTGCAAAAAGAAGTTTTGATATGTAAAATTACTTTTCTTATTTACCTTATTCTCTCTAAGGGAATCTCTAATTGCATATTGCTTTATATGAACTACATATCTCACTTTGTTGTGCGTCATAATATAAAAGTTTGTGGGCATAATGTGAGATTTCCTCTTTCAAATCCCTCATGTCCCATTTGATTTGAACTCTATAAGCCAAAAGCTATATGTTTTTTTTCCTTTTCTTTTGGATATGGAATGTGATAGGATGAAATTGGGACAACAATTTGAACTAATTGTATGTTTTTGTTTTGTGCTCCAAATTGCTTGAGAGCACAAAGGTCAACTCTTTTCATGATGTCTTCTCCTTGATGGCCTTTTCCTCATTTCAATTGGATGTAAAAGCCTTTTGCACCCAAGGGTGTTGGAAGTATCAAGAAGTAAGGAAATTTCAAAGGGATGAAATTTTGGACAAATGCAACTTCAATACACATCATAACCATTGCAAGCTTGAAATGCATTTTTAAAAAACAATGAATAATACCTTAATTTGCTTTGCTTTTAAAAAGTTATGGATCTCATAGTAACAACAATTGAAATCCCGTGGTGTGAAACTTATCTTCTAATGTTAATTGTTTTGGTGATAATAAATGCAATATTTGCTAACCCTAATTGATAATAGTGGTGAATAGAATAATTCTACAACCAGAATAATTTAATCTATATTTAGCAAGGAAATATAAAAGTGTGTGCATGGAATTATAAAAGCGTGCAAAATCTAAAATTTACATTTTATAAATTATATTTGGTTTTTATTTTAATTTTGTTGTTTTCAGCAATTAAGTTATTGCATAAAACTTAATTTCCATAATTATTTAAGGTTTATGATTGTATCTTAACGATAAATTTCAACCTAAAATATTGGGAAAAACATTTTAGATTTCTTAATAATTTTTTAGATTTTATGTTAATTCTTTTTCCTTATTTATTTATGTAATGTATTTTTGAGCATTCACTTATTTGCATATGTTTACTTGCTTAATTTCTTAAACTTAAATGCAAATTTGAAATAAAATTACGCTAAGACATCTCTAAATTTCATATTTGAAGGAAGTCTAATAAACCTAGATCGAGCAATCATGGGAAGATTTGTATGCTGATTTGAAGCCTTGCCTTACACCTCCACTTAAAAAAACAAAAAAGATTACCACAACAAGATTCCAAGTCAACACATTGGTCCAATAAAACTTGTAGAGTCACGTCAACCTATATGGGCTTGTCATCTTCTATAATGACACCCCCTTGAGTTGGAAAGGAACCAACCTAAAGAGTGAGGAAATGATATCATAGTCACAATGGGTAGGCTTCCTAAGTGGCACAAGACTAGTCCCTTGATGCTGGGGGCTTTACATCATATCGGCGTGTTAGTATTTGTTGTAACAACACTCAATGTCCAAGTTATTCTTCCACTGAATTCCCATGTGAAATATCATTTGTTCATGTTACATAGTCCATCTCAATCAATACATTCGTAGCATATGAGGATGAAATTTGCAGATCTTCTATGTTTTCCTCTTCCTTGAGAAAGAGTGTGTAGGAATTTACAGGGTAAGTTCCTCAGACAGAACACCAAAAGGACACCGCTCACAAACAGATCACAGATCAATACACCAGTATTTTGACGTGGTT